>NDFZ01005360.1:373708-457153 GCA_002192655.3 Mamestra configurata | reverse complement strand
GCACCATGGTGCACCACCACCCCGAGACGGACAACCTGATCGGTATGATCGTGGACCACCACCTTCCCGAGACGGACCACCAGATCGATATGATCGTAGACCACCTCCACATCACGGCGGACCCCCAGACCGTTATGATAATAGACCACCCCCACCCCCACACCGTTATGATGACAGGCGACCTCCACCCCGAGACAGAACACCAGATCGTTTTGATAATAGACCTCCATACGATCGACGACCGCCTAATGTTCGAAGACCACCACCTGAGCGAGAACAATATTACGACCAAGACAATGAAAACAAAAAAAACTCGCAGAATGAAGATCATTCGGGTAAAGTGATTGATGTAACTCAAACATCTTCGACAACTGAAGCTGATGATGATAATGATCAGTACCAGCTAGACGTTAGATTTAATGATGATGAACAGAAGACAGCTGAAGCCATTAAAAGGGATGTAACTGTAACAACGGCTCGACCACTGTCTCCGTTTATATTTCAAGCAGCTCCTGTTACGCCGGAGGATTGATTTTAAATATACAGCTACATTTTGTCAGTATTAAATTAAAGCTTGTCACCTATGTTTGCAAAACCTATGCAATAACAAAACTACGAAAGAAAATAAAGCTTATTAATTATAACTCTGTTTTTATATATTTTTTATAATAAAGTTATGATTTTTTTATGTGTTATTAGTTAGATATTTACTAATGTCTTTTAACGTAGATACCTGTTGTACTCAAGGTTATTAAACTCAGAATAATACAAAGATACGTTAAAGGTCTAAGATTAATATAATATGTAATTATTTGTATTAAGCAAATACTTAGAGATACAAAAAAAAACATGACACAGCTATAGTAGTTCGTGTTATTACTTAGAATAGACATAGACTATTAGATTTTTTACCCGAATGCAAAAACGGTTATTTGTATGAACAATATTTTTTCCTATGGGTTTTAAACCTATCAATATAAAATTTCGTGCGTGTATGATCTGAGACAGCCTAAATCTATATAGAAATTGATGCTTAATGAAATAATATCCTAAAATTAAATCATGTGTTTTATTATTTATAGACAAACGGTCGCCCCAAGGTTGGGGACGAAATAAAGGTAATGGTAATCCTAATAAAGGACCGCCTGCAAACAGAGGACCACCAGCTAACAGAGGGCCACCAGACAACAGAGGTCCACCAGCCAACAGAGGACCTCCCGGCAATAGAGGACCACCAAACAACAACGGGCCAACACAAAATGGACAACCTAACTACGAAGACAATGTAGGCAATGAAGCTGGAAACAATTATGATAGACCAAACAACAATGCGGTTCCCGAAGGTAATAAGGAAGAGAATAAAGAAGAAAATGACAAAAACAAGCAACAACTAGTAGCTGTTCTACATGAATATTTCGGAGATAAAGTAAATGACAATACAAGTAAGCAACCACCAACAAGGGCCCCAGCTTATCCAATATTTCAGGCAGTAGCTGTCACTCCGGAAGAGTAATTTTAATTCAAATTCAGTGACAAAAGTAAAAACAACCCCAGTGAAAGAGACCACATTACTGGGCCCTAAGTTAGGAAATAAGAATATTACTTTAAACTATGTATTTTTAATGTCTTACATGTTTATTCATTAATTAAGAATATTATATTCAATTTAGACTGGTCAAATAAAATGATTATCCAATTAGTCAAAGTTGTTGTTAGACTTTAGGTTGTTTTTAAAACCTTACTTAATTTGAAGACTGAAATTAACTGAAATTCTTGTCTAAATTATTTTTGTGAATTGACAACTTATTTTTATTGACTGTTAGCATTTCAAGGAATAATATAACTTCATTAAAGTGGATTTTCAACTGAGGGCGTGCCTTATCTATTAAGTATAAACAATTGCTTATCTGGGTAATCGAAAATACACAAAGAGTCATGATAAATATAAAATCCCCTTTAAGTAATAATTTCCAATAGCACTTACAATCATATTTAGACTTAGAAGAACTGGATAATATACAGTGCTCTACTTTCCGTAAGGTTGAGCCAGGAAGCTAAATAAAGGTTTTAAACTCTTGAATTACTCAAAAACTTTAATTCCATTTCAATAATTTCACTATTTATGTAAAACATTCATTAACAAATCTATTAAGAACTGTCTAAGTATTTTACTTTACGTATAACACCTTAATTACAACAAAGAAATCAACAAATATTCTCTACAATGGATATTTAAACATGTATACAGTTAAAAGTCGTAAAATAACAATAACTACTTACATTGTTACACACAAACAAATAAGATGCAGACGTAACAGACTAACATTACGGTAAAAGTTTGCGTTACCTTGGCATGTCTTAGCTATTTAGTAGTTAATTGCTAAAAGGTGGGTTTGCATCTTCCGTCAGGAGTGCGCATGAAGCCGGTGAGACATCCGCCCGCAAAGTTCTCGCGGCCTTTAGCAGTGGTCGTGGAGGGTGCAAGTGTGGTCGCATTCTCCGAAGATGCAAGTGGAGTGCTACTGGTCACCGGTTCTATTGTTGTCTCACTGGCCTCTGGTGCAGGAGTTACTTCAACTGGCTTCCTAGCAGCTACAGCAGCGGAAAAGTCTTCTTCCGACTCATCTTCAACAAAGTGAATATTCGAGGACTCATCTTTGTTCTCCTGTTGCTTCTTCGCATTTGGATTGAATATGGTATTTAAATCCTGTTTCACTTTATCTGCTGTCCCATGTACTGAATCATGGATCTTCCCGAATAAATCCTTCAATTGTGCATCAGCACCGTTATATTGTAGAGTTAAAATAACACAAAATGAAATGGTAATAGTTAATTTCATTTTGTGAAATTAAAATGTTCGTGTCACGTCTGTTCAGATAATTTTCTCTTGACTGAAGTATCGAGAATGACTTCGGTTTATAAGATAACTCAATTGACCTTTTAAAATTTATCTTACAAACATATTCCGAGAACTGATTAAATACTTAAGAGTTAATACGAGTACATTCAATTATCCTCTTTAAATACTAGATATTTTCCTGTCGGTAAATTATTTTTCACCAAGTCTTCAACGTAATATATCAAAAGCACCATCTGAAATAAAACAGTTTTAGTTAGAGTAATGTAGGTGTTTTTAAGTGCATAGGTCTCAATTAAATATAATCTATTCTCAAAAAAGTATCTTCTCGTGAACACACAAAAGATATTTGATTCTCTTTTACAATTCAGTGTACTATAATTTCAAAATATCTTCACACTAAGATAGATATCGTTTATTATTTTTGTATTCATGCAACATAATTATAAATGGGTATGGATAATAAATGTCACAGGTCACGCTACTCGTTACAACTAAATCAGTTCATTTTATATACAATTGATAAACTAACACCAGTTACTAAAATCTAGGTAATTTAGTTATTCACTAAATTACCTAGATTTTAGTAACTACCTATGAGGATACTGTCGCCAAATAATAAAAAACCAGTACCTTTAAAGTCTCTGCCTGCAGTTTCCTAGAATGTCCCTTCTCTGCCCCAAGGGACATTCCAGTTCTGGTACTCGTATTATTTGACTATGTTGCGTCAATTCCTCAACCGGAGTCGTAGTCGCCATCCGAAGTTTGTCGTGAAAATTAAAAACAACTCTTGGCTCAGGCAGACAACACATGCTCTGAACCATCACTATTAGAAACAACACACATTTCGCGTCCATTTTATTGTAGTGCATCGAGCATACTACGTCGCAACTATACGTATACATAGTCAGTGCGGCGTCTCACCATGGTTGTCTGCACACTCCGTTCACGTCCATGGCTAGGCCTGCGCCACACCTCTCAATATTACGCGGCACGTCTATCATTTTTGGTTTAGGATTAGCTCCATCAGCAGATAAGTCTTCTCGTACACTACTTGTTTTGGAACCTCCCTTTTTCTCTGGTTTTACAAATGTATTCTTGAGGTCTTTAATTGGGTTCCCGAATATATCTAATATGAACTGTCCAGTGAACGAAGTGCTGGCAGCACAAACTAGGAAGCTGATTAATAAACTAAATATAATAAAACGTGTCGACACAGAAGTCATTTTACAATACTAAAACATATCGCTGCCCGCTGTACATTTATCAGCCAACAATTACCAGGCCGCTACACAAATACGATAACATTCGCCAACATGATGTTAATTTATCTCTATTGAACTATTTGTTTATTTTACTTTACATATTTCCGAACACATTGGCTAATTATAAAATCAATAATATCCAAGAATGTAGCAACACGCCACTCTAAGGTGTTTATCTTTAAAGTTAAACACACAAAATCACTTATGAGAATCACATGTAAATTAACTCACTTAAGACAACACTGGTTATATTTTAGAGTTAAATAAAAATACGAAGTAACACGCACGATCTAGCAACAACAACTTTGAACTGATCCTGTTCAAATCTTCAATTCATCAGAATGTGGGTCAATCCTAGTCTCGAACGCCTGGGTCACCTACTTACACCCATTAAAATGATAGGACTTCTCATTTACTTTTTACACACTTTGTTCAAGACTTACTTTACTTCAACGTGGATTATGTGCCACTAGACTGTTTGCGTTACAATTTAATTTTCCCCGTCAGAATCGTCTGTTGTTCCATTGTTATCGTTATTAAGTACTTCTATACTCACTGTGCTTTAAAACTCTAAATAAGGGCGTACCTTCATCAGTTCTTCATTTATCTTGTTCTTGTCACAGTCCGGATGCATTTGGCAGTACACATTAAGCCACATAACCATTAATTTAGATTTATCAACACGATGAACTAGAGAATACGCTTCGAGGTCTAGTAATTTTGGTTTTGCTTTAATTATGACGTATTTGTTGTAATTTTCTTGACTGTTTTTTGGCACAAGTATAATGTACGCAAGCTCAGATTTGTCTTCACTATCCTTCAGGTAATCTATGATAGGACGTTCGTCTGACTCTTTTATTGTATCGACTTCGTAAAAGTTTGTTTGATCCTCGACCGCTTTATGCAAAACTAATCCTTGGCTTGAAAATGCGAAGCAGTATAAAAACACAACAACAAAAACTAATTTATCCATCACAGTATTTTCATAACGTCTGTCTGGATCTAGTTTCAGAGGAAGAATATGAAGAGGGAGTTTTTAATCAATACAGTTCGCGCTGCAAGATATTCACATCTATGGACCATTTGAACCCATTACGCCAATTGACTTCTATCATTGCGTCTATTGTCAATTGACTATCAAAAATGCATGCCTACAGTATGTTATGAGTGGAATAAATTAATCGTCGAAGGCAAATGCAAGCCACTACTTGTATTGATCTGTAACGTAGTATCAAGAACTTTACAATCGTGAAAGCAATAACTATTTTGAAACTTAATTTATTTTTGTGTTATTTCCGATAATGAGGTCAAATGTTGCAAAATGAATTTGTGACATGTTATAGATAAGAAGATGAGTTAGGTATCTACTTACAGATGTCGCGGTCAATTTGTTAAATACGTCGTATTGCGGCTGGCCGGATTGAATAAAAGGAATGTGGCTATCTCTTGGTATGGGTTGTAATAACGATACGTTGCGTAGCAGCGGTCAACGTTTTGCTGTATTGTTGATAGGACAAGAATCATATTGAGTAAAATTAAATTATGATGTGAAAGGAATGTAATAAGGAATGATGTAATTTCTTAAAATCGTTTTATTTCTCACAGAAATATTGATATTGTATGACTTTGTTGCGACGGTTACAACATCGTTTTTATTTTACTTTCGCTTTGAAAAAAATTGTTGTGTCCTAAACTATCCAACGACACCCCACACCACGGGGGCACATCCCGTGGTGTGGGGTGTCGTTGGATAGATCGTTCAAAATATCGAGGATCCATTTGCGAAATATTAAGCTTAAAAGTGCTGATTTCAAGTGTCTTTCTCCCCCCCCTCCCTCTGCCAGCTAAATTGGTTGTTTTTGGAGACGTGAAAAAATTCATGGTAAAGCATTTATAAAGAATTTAAACGGAAAACTATCACAGCTAAGTAGGCTTTACAAGTTAACGAGTAATAGACGACCAACCTATAAAATTAGAATTAAAATTTCGTACAAATTTCTCTTCAGTTACTACCGCCTTAACCGTTAAACCGTGAATTCAAGTAATATATTCACAGAATCAAACATAACCCACCATTCTTATTTGGCAATTGTGACGTGCAACTACGGAACCCTACACTGCGCGTGGCCTGACATGCACTTGGCCAGTTTTATTGTTGTTATGTTGCAGCGCTACTAGTAGCTGGAACTCTGTTTGGGATTTAGAAACTTAAAGCAGCGTAACTGTGATGCGCCTAATTGTATTTCGGCAGCAAGTTGCTCTGAAACCTGAGATGCTGATGAGATTACAACTTACAGAATTCAAAACCGGCCGCAGTGTAGGGTTCCGTAGTTGCACGTCACAATTGCCCGTTGCATGACCGCCCGGTCACGAACACAGTCCCGTAAAACATGACACGTATTTTCTACTTCCCAGGTTTATTTTTTTTTCAAAATCAACCCGTTCGATTCCTGGCTAAGAATACCGATTTTTCAAAAATCCAATGATGCAGTTTTAGTTTTCATCAGAATCGGCCTCGACTCCTCATAGTTTCGGATTTGGCCATCCAAATGACACTTGAAAATCTCATCCTGGATGTGTGATAAGCTCATCCCGGATCACACATTCAAAAACAACAGTTTAAATTTTAGGAAGAGGGCGACACATGACTTGAATATATTTCGTTAACAATTTTTTCTTTTCGAATCGGAAAATGGCATGGCTAACCCTTAATATTTTTAAGAGACCTATCCAACGATATCGCTCACGATGAACCAAACTACAAAAAAAATCTCCCATCCACAGATCCAGACACATCTCTTAAAAAACATTTTCCAGATTTAATTTAACAACTTTGTCAGCGTAATTAATATCTATAACCATGCCAAAATAAAGCTTCGTAGCATCAATACTAGCTCAGTATACCGCAGATGGATAGACGGACGAACGGACAAAGCGAAACTTTAAGGGTTCCTTGTTTTACTACGGAACCCTAAAAAGTTCTAGGGCGGTTTACAAAAGAGCGCTGTTTTCTGATACGGACCATATTGGAAAAAAGCGTTTTTTAGTTAACCGGCTAGCCATAATGTGTTACGGCATTTTTTTCAAATTGACTGCAGAAATGATATCTCTGTACATGACCCACAACATTACGTCACCAGGCACACTTACTAGCCGTAAGCGTGCTAGTAAGTGTCCAATTCAAATAATAACTTGAGACGTGCGATTGTTCGTACCAGTAAATTCTGTAACAATCTCACCGCGACAGTGAGGTGAGTTGTCAATCCCTAGCATCAATATTGGAACGACAGCAGGCTCACCTCATGCTCACTTCACCTAACCTTTCATGGTCACATTTTTTCCAGACCAGACCGGCAGGTAAACAAAAGCTATTCCAAAACTACGTGCTCCAAAACTTCTGACTAACATAAAACAAACAGAAGCACCATTATTCCAGTAAGTAATAACTACCTAATTGATGATTACGCTGGTTGGAGAAAGGGCTCTCATAGTTCATCATGCTGAAATCCTCGTTAGCCGCGCCCGCAATACAAATCCGCTTCAGCGATTTCATTCGTTTCGTTTCGGAACAAGATAGACCTATTTTTTGCTGGGAAACTGACCATTTGAATTAAATTTGAAGCCTTTGCTTCGAATAAGGCTACTTTGTTGTTTCCAACAAAGAGGGATTGTTCATGAATGCTTTAATGAACTCTTTTCTTTGCCGAGCTGGTAGTTAAATAATTATTTTTGTTGAGATTCGTGCTTATTAACTACCTACTATTGGACCTCGATTTTGTTTATCCTATCATTTTCCGAATAATTGGTTACGATTTTTTAAACCGGTTGCGCGCTAGTTAGCCAGATTATTAAACATTTTCATTACAAACTTAAAGATTTTTGTTTTTTCCCAAGGGTGAGTTTTTTGATACGTAGTTATATTACCAATAGTTGAAACTGTGATGGACATTTCGTTGAAATGCGTTTTTCGATCAACTGATAGTGATAAACTACTTAATCGTTATTTATTTGACCATTGGTCAAGCTAAACATCGATCGAAATTTAGGGCCCATATTTTTTTACTACGGATCATAAAACTGGCCCGAAGAACAATCCGTCTTTCACTGCTTTTTATGGAAGCAGTTTTATCGAACAGAGTACAAACCAGCTCTGGTGCTTTGACCAAAGCATTAGAGGACATCTATCCCACAGTTCACAACGTGTATTTATAACAAAGGCTTTATACACCAGCTACAATATCGGACACAGTATAAAAGGATATGTCATGTCCTTTGACGGCAAAACTGACGGTAGAGAGTGAAAAATGTCACGCACCAGGTTCACGTGGGAGGCATTTCGTGATTAAAATACCTACCTCCGGGTATGATATTTTAATTAAACACCACATGTTAACATTTACACGAAATAATACAAGCAAACCAAAATAATTTAATTATGGCACGTTACAATGCGATGCCAATAACTAAAACATGAATGGCAGCGATGATGTTATGAAATAAATGTGTAATGATTAATTCGATTTGTTTTGTAACCGCAGGGAATTTCTTTAATGATATCAATTAATGAATAATGCATACTGGGTAAAGCATTTCACAACACAAAGGTATACCTAACATTGTGTTTTGTTGTGATGACTGATGAATAGTCAATCAATGAGCGGACAAAACAATATCATTTTAATTGTTATTCGCTCCGTTCTCTTATGGCTTCTTTATTTGTTCGTGGCTACAATTCAAAGTCCAATCATTTGGGAAACAGAAAATCTAATAGTGATTTGTTGACAATAGACTTCTTTTATTTTTATATGCTACTAAGTAGCTTGTAGTGGTGCATACTAACTGCCCTAGTCTAGTCTTGCACGTTTAGTTATCAATTGCTGTAAGAAATCAGCGGAACTTTAGATTAGTTACCTACTTCATCTTTATGCAAGTTATGTGACCAAAATTTTGTAAATAAATAGGTACCCTCGTTTTATAGTTCGTATCTAAAAGGCCTTTATTAAAAGGCGTGTTATTTTATTTTTTTGCTAGCCTATTCAGTGCCACGCCTGGGTAAAGGCCTCGCTCAGGTCCTCCCACCTGACGCGAGTCCACGCTTCCTCCTCCCAGTCCTTGCGAAATTTGCCCAAAGATTTTATTTTTACTATCATTGTTTGTGTCCCTCTGCTGGGCAAAGGCCTCTCCTTTTTTCATCCATAAGTACCTTTCTATTCTGTGCGATCTCAGGCCATTTTTTTCCCGCAAATGTAATCAGAACGGCACACCACCATCGCCGCGGTTGACCTCGACGGGGACGTCCTCCCTCAGCCGTCCAGTGGGAGACAATCTTCACCCATCTCTCTAGTTGCATCCGTGTGATGTGGCCAGCCACTTCGACCCTTCAGCCCACCTGTTTTTCCCCAATATCCGCGACGAGCTTATGGAATGCGAAAAAGGCATTTTAATAAAACAAAAATCATTTATTCAACATTTCTACAAACAAGAAAAAAAAAACAAGTATTTTGTTAAATAAAATCACAGATTTATAAATGAAGGTTTTAAATTCTTCCACGATAGAACTAATTCCTGGGATTTAGTTGGAGAAACGTTGAAGTAACACTGGTGAGGCCATCATGAGTTTAGTGCTTAGTGCTGCCGCACCCACTCTTGAAGTGCTTTGATTTTTTAGGCTGGAACAAACATAAGGTTAAAATTAATGGTTAGTACATATTTTTTTGAAGCAGTGGTGGTTCACTAGTAACGGGTATGACGAGTTGTAGTTCATGGGTTCGAACCCAGGCTGAGCAATTACTATGTCTAAATTATTTCATCACCACTGCTCGCAAAATGGTAAAGGAAACTTCATGAGGAATCCGACATCTAATGGAGTCGGAAATTGGAAGCCAAGTGACATCCACCAACCTGCACTGAGCCCGCGTAGTGTATTAAGACCTCCTACTCACTCTCACAGAGAAGAAACCTGTGGCCCTGCAGTAGGATCTTATAGGCTTCTAATGCTGTACATGTTTTTCAGGAAAGTCGTTTGAATTTTTGGACTATACGTCCTGACCCTGGGGTTGGCAGAGTGGTCTGTCAGACTCTTACTGACTAAAACCTCCTCGGTAATCCCTCGCTTGCGCCCGGGACTGCGGGTGCTTATGTGGTTTCCGCCGCCCCGGACTAGCCGGCCCACCGACCGCGGGCCTCTTCAACTAGCATTCGAAAGGCCAATTGGCGGGCATGATTTTGAAACTTTCAGATTTGATCAAATTTTCAGGAGTTTTAACTGCTTTGAGACAGAACTATAAAGTTAAGCCTTACATTGTTAAGGTTATGTGTCAAATGCTACTAGAATATAACTGCTCAAAATATTTAGTTCAAAATACGTTTCTCATGGAATTTTCTCTCAGCTGATTGAACCGGAATTCGGAGCGGGATTTTCATAGTACAGACAAGGATCAGAATTACGTCCCCGACCTTAAAAACTAACGATTTTGAACCCTCTGCTTGTAACATCAAGGGTTATTTAATTTGTATGAGGTTAGTGTCAAGATTTACTACGACTTGTTCAAGGTAGGCAAATATTAAAGAATAAAGTTGTGCCAATTTGATCTTTAACACGTAATATTAGGGTAGGTAAGCTTTTGAATACTGCTTTTTTTGTCTTGACTTGTTAATTTCAACAGTTTTTGCTAAGTCGATTTGGTATAGTAGTTACAACAGTGAACCTATGTCACCAACACCATGGTTGTGAGTACAAATCTAACCTTTCCCTTCTTGTAGATTTATGTTCAATTATGTTTTTTGAATTGACCATGAGATCAACTCAACTCTTATAATATGTCTTGAAATTCGACTTTAGTTGTCGCAGTATTCGAAAGAATTTGAACCATATCGTATATTTTCATAAAGTTCATTATCGCACAATCACAAGCAGCTGTTAAAATGGATCACGGAATTAGCCATTAACTGTAGACAAGGTTAAGTTTAGTGTTACAGATGCGGGGTATTTTTTATTTATCCATCCTCGCTTTTGTTATTTTTAGTAGTCGTTAACCTTTCAACATGACAACAATATTATGATTATGACTATCAATATTTGATTTATCGAAATATGTAGGTATTTCAAATTCGCATTAAGGGTCAAATTCGCTACTAAACTCAAGTGGATTCGATAATGATGGCTACCAACTGTACTAACCTCATAGTTGCATTTGTTAGATTCATCCTCTTCTGAAGATGATGATGACGACGAGGATGATGATGATGACGAAGAAGAAGACGACGACGAAGAATCTTTATTTTTTCTGCCCTGAAATGAAAAAAAAATCTTTCATAACGATTTGATGATGATTTCTTTCGTAACGATTTTATTTGCCCGAATTCGTTTATTTATTTAAGGTGGAAACGCCAGGGTAGACCGCGAAATTCAAATTTTCTTATGTTTTTTGCAAGTCAATAATATTTGCAATTATGTTTTTTTGTAATTAGTACATATACAGGACGTGTTTTTTTTTCAAAATCAACCGGTTCGATTCCTGGCTAGAAGTAACGATTTTTCAATAATCAAAAGTTGAAATTTTAGTTTTCATCATAATAGGACTTGTGACTCCTTCCATTGTTTTTCGATATTTCACATAATTTCGGATTTGGCCATCGACGCACTTATAAAAATTCACCCTGTATGATGGATAGTCTCCTATCCACGAACCGACCTCAGCAAAAGTTGCTTAGCTTCGTGGTAAAATAATAATATTTTACCAGAAGCTCCTCCATTACTCCTTCATTTACATATTGAAATACCTATTTAATAGATTGTATACCGATTTAAATAGATTAGATACTGATTTAAACCTGTTACGCAGTTTGGTGGGTTCAATTAAATGTAAATAGCTTTTATTTTAGTTAGAAGAAATAATTCTATCTGCAGTGCAGTGGTGGTTTCAGATTTCATCTTCAATAACTTCAACTCAGTATGTACAACGAAGTAACGAAGTTCACTTCGCATTAACTTAATACGTCGTTTAAGTGATAAACTTTAAATATTTTATGCAATTTAATAATTAGCTGTATCCTTAAAGGTGAGGTTTTTCTTCCACATTACCTACCTGTTAATGTTGTACAACAATATTTCAAATATATGTACATTTAAAAACTAGCCTCGAGGTACATCTTATGTATTGTGCAAGTAATTATATAAGAAACTACTTGTTTTCGTAAGGGACGAATCACAAAACTGTCTAGGTAGCTAGCTACATACTGCTAATCGACACGAGAGACAAAATAAGTGTTTGGTTTGTCGAATAATTAATTACTTCCAACATAGCTAACCAGGAGGCAGTAAAACAAGACGATTTCCCCTAATTTCTGTTAAAGTGTAAATAAAATAAAGCGCGGTAAAAGTTCAGGGAACAGTTTCATCATTATTGCTCATTCATTACAATCGCAATTGAGGCTCGCTCCAAGAAACCCGTGGCTGCGAACAAATTGAAGTATTTCACAATTCCACTGATTCTCTGTATTCTCTGGCTACGTGGGATTTACATTAATACATGTAAATCCAGGGTTTATAGCGTGCTAGCAGTTTTAATTCGCACCATTTTTTATATTGCTGTTCTTTTTCCTAATTGTTTGTACTAAGAAACTGTGAAGTTTTATAATTTCAGTACAGGCGAACCAAAACTGACTGGCCTGTTGGTCGAGTGGTTAGTGACCCTAACTGCTAAACCGGAGGTCATGGGTTCGATTCCCACCCAGGACAAATCTTTGTGTGATGAGCATGATCATTTGTTCTGTGTCTGGGTGTAATTTGTCTATAATATGTATGTATTTAGAAACATATAAGTATGTTTATCAGTTGTCTGGTTGCCATAGCTCAGGCTCTGCCTAGTTTGGAATCGGATGACCGTGTGTGAGATGTCCCAAGATATTACATTATTTTTTTTTTTAAAAATGGTGCCGCCTAACATCATTATTTAAGCGGAAATATAAAATTGACACCGAATATCCCTAGACGCAAGGTGCCTGTTTAAAATAGAGGACTGTATTGGGGTGCGGGGTTTGAAAAGTACGTAGGTATGATGTACGTGACCTTGCAAATGTTATGCGAATCAGGACGCAATGCCAGAAAGATTATTTTAACTTTCAAACATAAACCTAAACCCTTTAAATAATTGGCAATTACCCATCAACTACTTGTATTAAGATTTGTCGGATTATTACAATTCAAATTGTTAATTTAGCATTCATTATGTTATACTCGTATATGGCCATCAATACTCATCTAAAATTCAGGAATGACAATTCAATAGTTTATTTTGTTATTGTATATAGTTGATGAATAGTCATCAGAGCATTCCTAGAAGCTTTGACCTATTTGCAATATGGAGAAGCCCAGGTACATTTTATTTTTAATTAATTGCGGCGAACTTAACCGCAGAATAAGGGAATTTAATGTTGTCTATGAACGCTGGCCTAGTAATTCTATAAGTTGCACGATGACACTGGTACCTAAATGTGATAGAGGCACACAATGTCATTAATACACTTAAATAAATAAACTAATTTTTTACTGAAGCATATTACCCTAAAATGCTAGGTTGTAGAGATATTCGGAGGTAAAGTTCTGATATATGGATCTTTTCTCCCAGTGTCCTTCAAGGGCACCATTTTTTTTTTAGTTTTCTCTTCATACTACATGACAATAGTATTATGTGCAACAATATGGAAGATCTTAATGGCGACGGTGACTAGGTAAACCTGATTCAAACTGCTTTGGTTTAGTCCTAGGAACTATTGAAACATCAAAATACTGTCGGCTCCAACAAACAAAACCAGAACAAACCAAATTCATGAAGCCCTACAATACCCTCAGCTATATTGACGATGTCATCCCTGAGCTACACCAAAGTATTGACAACAGTCAACACCTAACCGTAACAGTCGTAAATAGTTATAAATAAGTTAAATGACTTAAATACAACCATTTAATCTTTCATTTGAACTAGTGCATCATCGTATACTCACGTTGTCACCGCAGCAGTTTCCGCAGCAGTCACAGTCATTGTCCTCTTCTGAGGATGATGATGATGAAGACGACGACGACGATGATGATGATGACGCACTGGAGTCACCACATTTGTTTTTGGCTTTCTGTAATTTTGAGTTTTAAAAGCCAATTAAATACCAGCAAGACAAGTTTTTCACAAATTCAAAGTGGCGGGGTTGGATATTAGATTTTATTTGCAAAATCCCTGATAGTGGCTCGAATAATCACACTATCACACTAATATAAAGGCGACAGTTTGTGAGTGTGTGTGTGTGTATGTTTGTTACATCTTCACGCGCAAACGGCTGAACTGATTTCGATGAAATTTGGTATGAAGGTTGTTTGAGTCCCGAAAAAGTACATAGGATAGTTTTTACCCCGGGAGTATCTATAATATCTATAATAATATCTAGTTAAAAAGAAATGGTTACGTTTGTACGAGGACCTATAAACTGAAGAAATAATGATATGCCTTTGCTAGCTTTTCCCTGCGGCTTCTCTGGCATTAATATAGATTTTCGCATATAACCGTCTCCAGGGTTCCATCTATCTCTGTACCAAAATTCATCAACATCGGTTCAGCCATTTAAGCATGAAAGTAATTCTAAAGGTAATATAAAAGGTTATAGGCCTAAAAATGCAATAGGTTAACATTTCAGTATGCAAACGCAAATGTGTAGACATTTAAAACAATAAACCCGTTAGCACGCATTCAAAATTCCTTCGGTAGGATTATTATAAATAATCGTAACGAAGGAATTTTTAGTGCGTCGTGCCAAAAATATTTATGCAAACATGATACCGAACCAGATGGTTTGTGGGTTACAATAACAATCGGCACAAATAGTGATTGCAGGCATCAATATCATAGCCTTCACCCGTGATCTGCTCTAAATTAATGCTAAATATAATTAATCTTTAACACGTCATTACTGGCTAAACTGTTATAATTACACGATTAATTGATGATTTGTTTTTCGTCAGTTTTGGGTTATCACCATATTTAGTCGGTTTAGGTTCCAAAGACTAATTAAGGATAATAATGACACAATTTAAGTGGCGTATTGAAGACGCAATGTTTTTGTATGGTGTCCACGCAAAATGAGTTAAAGAAGCCACTATAACTTAAATGGATCAGGAGGCTGTTGAAGATATGAAAAACTTCAGAAATTTACAGTACTGTTAACTACATATATCGTTACTTTATTGAACTACTTTTATAAGTTAGCAGGCAACGACCTGCTTTTTTTTTTTTTTTTTAGGATGGGACTTCATCAAATGACTTCTTCCGCTCTGGGTGGAGCGGAAGGGCGTGTCAGACTCTTACTGACTAAAACCCATCCGTGTTCCTTCTAAGCCTTTTGCGTTCCAGGGCCGCGGTGACTCTTTCGAACAAATTCCGCAACCCTGGCAGGCTCTGGCCCTAGTGGGCCCCGTCCTCTATGCTGACATCTCTTTGAGGCGCGCGTGAAACACAACGCACCATCGACCCGGGCCTGGTGGTGATCGGACAGCGAGCCACCCAACGCTCGCCGTCCGCAGGCCCGCGCCTACGGTGGCCGGGGATCGCCCTGCGACTCCCGACGCCCGGGGCGTCTTCTCCTGTTGTGGCGGTTGGGGCGAAGGCCTTGCCTTTCCCTCGCGCGGCCCGCCTCCTCCTTCGCTAGCATTACTGCTTCGCAGAAGGAGGTGACCGCTTCCCAAGCCTCCTCGCTCCGGACCATGGATTCAACCAGGGCCGGACGCGAGAGGTTGCCGCCGCCGATCGCCTCGACGAGGACACGGCGGTGCTCAGCCCAAGCAGGGCAGACCTCCACCGTATGCTCCACCGTGTCCTCCGGGCGATCCTCACAGTGCTGACACCCGGGCGTGTCCTCCCGCTTAATCCGAAACAGGTACCTCCTGAAACAGCCGTGTCCGGTAAGTACCTTCGTCAGGCGGAAGGTGAGGACGCCGTGGCGCCTCTCTAGCCACTCCTCAAAGAGGGGCCTTACCGCCGCAATTGTGGCGTGCCCAAACGACCTGCTAACTTATAAAATTAGTTCAACAAAGTCACGTAAACATCACCCAGGAAGATAAGTCATAGAGGAAAATGTATCAAAAATATTATACAGGGCAGGTCATACTTACTTCGTCACACCTTGTACGACTGAAACAAAAATAAAATAAGTTTAATAATATGCATCGATACAGTTAATTATGAAAAGATATAGATTGCACAGCCGAATAGCGGCTAGAAGTCGATTTTGTATCATCCCACGGCTCCTGGCACTACCAGTTTTTATACAAGGTTCGAAAATAATCAATTCCCATACGAGGTATTTAGACCCCCGAGCGCTACAGTCCGAGTAATAAGTTTTATTTTAATTCACACTAGCTGTTTATTTATACACTCACAAGACCACAGTATTAAAAAAAAAACGATATTTTTCTTTTAAGTATATATAGTAGGGGCCAGATAAATTTGCAATAAAGGACATTGACCTTTCCCTTAAATGTATTCATAAGTAGCCGAAAAATAAATTATGAATGGTTGTTCATTACTAGAAAATGTAAAGGATTTCGATAATGGAGATTCAGGACCGTTTTATGTCTTTTTTTCGGATTTGGAATTAATAATGTTAAAAATTACAGGTGGTCCGCCATTACACGTTTATTTGGCACCTACCATTATGTAAAAATTTTCGTAGCCGACTTTACCAAAGGTTCTGTTTTTATAATTCATTCCCGTCCTAGAGAGGGAAGCTATTACCATGAGTCTTTTCCACCCTTAGGTGGGAAGCAGCGTTTTCCACCCGCTACTCGGAGCAAACCAACACTAATTTCCGAAAATTAGAAATTAAAAGGATATTTTCATAATCTTGAAAGCAGATTTATGATTAACCTAGGTTGTTCTTAAAAGACACGTTGGTGCTTTGGTGACATTCGAAAAACTTATGATTTCGGACGAAGTCTCAAAGCATGAGTCTATTATACTCGTAGTAGCTATCGCCCGCGTTAGTGTCGAAAATTATACAAAGGGAACTTACTCTCGGGATGAAAAGTATCATATGTGCTATTCCAGACTATAATCTACCTCTGTGCCGAATTGCATCAAGATCCGTTCAGCCGTTCTGACGTGAAAGAGTAACAAATATCCATACATCTATATATTCAAACTATCGCGTTTATAATATTAGTAAGGAAGTAAGGATTACCTCAAATTATTATCTAACTCTCTCAAACTGTTTAGGGCAGAGATAATCACCATTTATAGAGTGCAATTCCAATTCCAATCTTAAACTGTGGAACAACTCGTAAAAACCCAATTACAGTTTTCTCTAACTGGGAATAAGACCTAACCGTGTCTAGGAGTGTAACGAATCTCTTCTATGGTTCCATTGGAACTAAGTCAAAGTTCTAGTCAGGAAAAAGACATAAACACCGCGTAGTTTTTGGCAGGTCAGCCGAGCATGGGGTACAAGTAAATCCCCTATCGGACAAAGCGCTCCCAGTTTTTTCTTATAGGAATCTCTAGACGACTAAGAGTCTTGAATTTGAGTCTATGGCAATAGGCTCCTCTATTTCATTGCAGGATGTGGGTAGAGTGTAAACTTGTACCTACTTTTTTATACAGGTGTGATGATGTGATGCGTACACCGCACTATGGTTGTTATTTTATGTTTTTTTTTGGTAGTTATTAACCTAACTATGACATAATGTGACTTTCTAAGTTTTCAACGTTTTTTTTTTATATTAGCACGGTTAAATTACTCTATTTTTTTGTTTCAGTGCTTAACTCTTTTGCAGTGTTCTTTTGTGTATAGTATTTTTTGTTGTGTAACATCTAAAATAAAAGTATTTTTAAAATATTCGTACTTACCAAGAAGTAGATCTAGCTTCTGTCATTGCCAGTAAGGCAAGAGCCGCCAAGAGTAATAATAGGGCCTTATTCATTTTGACTTTCTATCTGAAATTAAGAAATGACTGGATTATCATATTAATATTTGCTTGGTTCAGGGAAAAACTACACAATAACAGTCATCTATCAACAATCTATACATGTACGTATGCATTTCTTTACAAATTTTCTGACCTTTTCTCCAAGATTTTCACAAAATCACATTTAGTTCAGTGATTTGCATATAATATCTGGCTGGTATTATGCCTTTCAAAATCTTTATACACTCTGCTATAACACCGCTGGCGTACTCCCTTTGTGGTAATTAAGGCATTTGTGTGTAGGTAAGTCACCCGACACCTAACCAATGTTATGTGGCATGCATTCCGACTTGGCTCTTTAACAAAACTCACTCCATGCGGAATTAACACATGTTACTAATGACTTTTAGTCTCAAGGCTTGTTTCTCAATGTCCGGACACGCGCCATCCACCAGATAAAAAAGACAAGATTTTGCGTAAAATTTTCGTCTAAATTATTATTTAGACGAAAATTTTACGCAAAATCTTGTCTTTACAAAATGGCACATATGAGGTTTTCGGCCTCTTTGAACGGCGATTGTTCTTGGAATTTTAAATTAAGGAATCCCTAATATTATTATATTAGGGATTCCTTAATTTAAAATTCCAAGTACAATCGCAGTTAAAATTCAAATAATTTTTATTTTTAGGGAGTGCAACTCTTTTTTAGAAATCAGGGGGCACCTAGATTCACGGCAACATCATGGGTAAAAACTCAATAGATTAACCGAAACTTATCCGGGGATATTGAAACAAACCCTAAGTTTCATTAAAACAATATATACTAACAAAATCCAAACTCCTGAAGAATGTTGAAACAGGTAACTTGTGTTCTCACAAAACGTAACTTTAGCGCAGTGTATGGAACCAGTGATTTGCATCGACTGAATTTTCGTATTTTATCACCACTATCAAATTTGGGTCAAATTTACTTAACTCTTAGCTTGAGTCGGTAAGGTCAGCAAGATAGCAGTGTTTATTGCCAAGAGATGGTCGCCCTCAGGAACCGATATATAATTATGTAATGATAACGTAACTACGCATTTTATACATATGTACCACGTAGATACTGCGTTATCGACATTATGATGTTGATGTTTTTTCTTTAATTCTTAGATAAGGTCGAAACGCCAATTATTTTAATTATTTTTTTTATTATAACCCCTTTGTTCCCACGGCAGGCCTCCCTCCTTTCTTTCCACTTTTGTCTATCTTATACTTCAGCCCAATCCTTTGGGTAGGAGTTCAGCTCGACTTGTCATCTTCACTTGGGGCTACCGCGTTGCCGGTTCCTGACGTTTGGGATCTACCATCCAGTGCAGTTCCATTTTAATTTGTCAATCGTATTGCCTAGATCTGCGATTTGAGTTTCGGAACGAAGTACTTATACTGTTCCTTATTCAGTCTGTATTCCTGGCTCAGAGGATACTTCGTTCCTCTGCATTGGTCACTTCGAGTGCAGACTTGAAATATTTGGCAGAGGTATATGTATCTACTAATGCAATGCAAGCACTTTTTACTCTTCGTATCACGCAATTCGATGTTTATCTCGAATCGATCATTATACTCGCCTTGATGAGTGTTAGCCAAATAACATATTTCTTATGCTAGCAGATATCCTTAATTTAAGTTAAATAGACAAACAGTTCGTCTCTATAGTCACCTAGAAGCGTTGTCAAGAGTTCAAGTACGACTTTGGGGTATAAATATTTACACTGGTAGTTATCTTAGTTGTTTCGACGAATTTTCATATCAAAATTGAGATTAAATGTTTCAACATAAGCTTCGATTAGTTATTGTGCGCAAAATAATAACAGTTGAAGTTCATTTCAGCTGGAGCACACCAGTACTTATTGCACCACATTAAAATACAACTGAAAACCAGTATTTTATGTAGAGCGACTGTCTTTCTCACTTCCAAAACCCAGTTATTGTGTAACGCGGCACCCCTTGGCAAGACCAGTTGTTCGAAGCGGCTTAACCTTAAAATAGACCCATGTGCCTGTTATTATTCAGCCAGGAGCCCAACATATCGTCAAATCTGCAGTTTATTTATTCTATGTCGTATTGTACACGCTCAATTCACTCAGCTTTATCAGGATTATTCGATAAACGCTCCACAGTCAGCGAGAAAACAAGCTCCTTACACAAATAGGGGATTTTAATATCCTTAAGTAGTGATGATACTGGCCTCTCGTATAAAAGACTTGCAAAGTAATCCACAGAGGGCGCTGCTATCGCGCGAATCTGCTTGAGTCATCTCATCCTTTTCAAATAAATAGGGTCCGAGAAATGTCTGAAAAGCAACATTTTATTTTTTATCCATAATTCAATTGCAAACAGATTTTTTTGGGGTGATGTATTGATATCTTCCTTAAGTTGTTTTTAAGATAAACTTAATGCTGTTTAGGGGTGATATGTGTTGTATGTTGTAAACATAGATAATAAATGATTATATGCACAAAGTTCTGTTAAAAACACCTAATTAATATTAGATAACAAAAATACTTTTTCTATTGATTTCTAAGACCAACCTAAATATTTGTTTATCCGCTCATCAAAAACACTTAGAAGAGAAGTTAAATGCAAATTGAGTCTGGTATTGTGGACGACCTTATTACCTACCCATTACCAGACTTCAGACACCATTACCAGACTCAATTTGTATACGAAAAATACTGAATGAATAAAAATATGTTTGTGATTTTTCCAACAAGATAAATCATTTCCAACCCTTTCCAGCCGCGCAGACACGGAAACAGTCATTTGGAAAATTCAGCAGTACAGGAAGCCATACGTCACATTAAGCACGCCGCACACAGGGCGAAGTGTCCCGCGAACGTGTTGTGTGCCCCGCTCGGCGTAGTAAATCAAACTCATTATCAAACGCCCCCAATGTACGCAAATAAATCGTTTTTATTACTCGACTCCTACTTATTGAATTTACCTTTCAATACTAAACGTTACCTACTCTCAAGGAAAATTATGAACCGGTTTAAAACTTCTCGATGAAGTGGAGTTCGAAAATAGCATTATAAATTCACCGGTTTACAATCACAGCGCTACTTGGCGAAGGCAAAAAACCTTGGCGGGAAACTCGTTCTAACTTTTCCTATTTTTCTGCGTTAATTTCACCTGAACCCATTACACTTTGCAACAATTCTTAGTGAGAACGTTTCTATTAGGCTGTTCAAATTGCATTTTAAATGACTTTCGAAGACTTTGGGGAGGACATCTTGGAGACCTTTCATGTCAGCTGATAACTTGTTATAGGTTGGGATAATAAACATTTGTTCAAATGAGTGTTCAGACAATAATCTTATTTCAACTCCTTTTATTACTGATTCGCATGAGGAGGTCTAGAGGTGAAACATACTAAATGACGTGGATCTGTTAGAATTACTGTGAGCTACGTTTTGCAAACCGTAACCCATAAAGAGTTTAGTGTTACATTGTTTAAGTACAGATGTAACCCTCCGACTTTGTACCAAATAACAAACCCAAGTCAACTTCTCTACACAAAGAATCCGTAGAGCCACTTGAAAGTATTTATGTTATGCAAATCAAGGGCAGGAGTTAACGGCAGGTAATCATACCGTACCCATAAGGATGAGACGTGGAAAGTACCTAAAGCGTAAAAGTAGTATCCAAGTTGAGCAATGAAATGTTAAGGATGAATAAGTTAATTGGCCTCCGGGGCGTATCGGCGGGCCCTCCTGTGGCACAGAGGAATGCATTTAAATTGGATTTTAAGAGTAGAAATCACCGGCGTTCTCTCCGCCTCTCCCAGCCTTGTTAGAGCCAATCTCAAAGTTTACGTAAACGAATAAACCTCCGCCGTGAAACCGAATTTATCGGTATCCATTCAAACTATATTTATCTATGATCGTTCGCCCATTTAAACGAAATGCTAAGCGTTGCAGGTTTGAAGAGGCCATTAAATATTAACGAGAGTTTTATTCTTTATTTGCAATCAAAAAATAGCAATTATGAGAACTGAAAGATTAATTAAAAAACGTTGATTAATGGGACGTGTGACCTCTCAGGTCTAGATTGCAGCACATGCACTAAAGATAATAATGAATAAACATGCAGGTATCACATGTCATTAACAATGAAGGAAACAAAGAGCACATTTACGTCAAATTGTGTGTGAGTAATAGGATTTCATACCACGATTAGGGTCATCATTCTAATGTCAACAAAAAAAACAATACGTACGTGGAATTACTCGCAAAAAATAAACCAATGCTATACGTTGGGTTGTTGACTGTGAATCAGTCTGTGTAGGTATAATATTCTTTAGTTTTCAAGGTTAAGCAACGCTTGCCGAGGTCGTTCTGTGGATGGGTGACCGTATCTTAATTTACCGAGACTCCTCCGTGCTCCGTGCTCCATGCTTAACCTGCTCGAAAAGCACGTTAAGCCGTTGGTGCCGGCAGTCATTTTTAGATCTTTGTCAGTCGTTACGGATTGTCAGCAGCCAGAAAATCTGGCACCAGTCTGGCCACGATGCATCCAGTTACTGGGTTGTCGAGGTCAGATAGGCAGTCGCTCTACGTAAAATACTGGTTTTGCTGACTCAGGTTTGAATAGAAGCCGACCATAATACAGTTGGGAAAAGGCTAGGCAGATGATGACAACTTTTTAATATTTTACAATGAGAAAAAATTTAATCAAAATAAACACTGAGTTAGTTTAAAAAGCTCATATGTAAAGTAGGCAAGTAGGTACTTAGTAAAAAAAAACACATAATTGAGAACTGTTCCATATACGAAATATGGAACAGTTCTCAATTATGTGTTTTCATGAGCTATAATTACATAATTTCACCAACGTTTAATTACTTCTGCTGCAAATATTGAAATAATTAAGTGTTCAGAAATTAAACGGGAGAGCTCTCGTAATACAGCGTTATGTGCTAAGGACTTACAAGCGTTTATTTGTACGTAATCATTACGAGCTTACTGGAATGAAGGATTTGTAGTATGTTGGAGCTTTGTGAATTACTGAAAAATAATTTTGTATGAAAATTAGTGCATCTCGATCCGCGTGTAGAACTGACCTTATTGGCATGGTTACTAGAAAAACCCACCCCTTTAGGATTACTCGTGCGTCTCTCTGTCTTGTCCCCTTTATCTCCAAAACAAATAAGACTAAAATTAAAAAAAAATACACGAAATAGCTCTTTACTTACAGATTAGGTACCCACAAGAAAACCTAGAAGAAGTGGTTTTATAGTTTCTAACGTTTCTTTAAATCGTTTGCGCGTGATTCAGTCTCGGACTTAGCCGGTTTTTTGTTTTAATCAATTAAGTAACTCGTTTGCATTTTATGTTTTATTAACTTTTCCCCACACTAGGAATTTCTCCTGATCGTACATTCTCAAACACTCAGACCCGGAACAACTACCTGTAGGTCATACAAATGTTTGTTCCGTGCGGGAATCGAACCCGCGATACGCTGCGCAGAAGCCATGATATGTTCAAGTGATGAAGTGTATGTGACTAAAAATTTGTTTAGGTTTTGGTTGTTTTTTTGTTTTTGACACCGACTGCCGAAATTAAAGTTATTTTTTACTTTTTAGTGTTTTTTATTTGGAAGTCGGTTGTATTTTTTTGAAAAAAGTTTTTTTTCATTCTTTAGTGGTTCACATGTGCTTACCCCTTTACAGCGTACCGGCTTGATGTTATGTTATGAACTGGTGTGAACAATAGACAGATATGAGATTTCAGCAATCCCAGTCCATTTGCTATCATTTATTGAGGAGTTCCGTTGCCTATCTCTGAAGTTCTTCATCAGATCTTCACCAAATTGAAATGGAACCACTCCGAGAAATTACTCTTCCAAAAACTACAAAATTTGAAAAGTTCCCTCTATTTCTGCAGGATCCCATCATCAGATCCTGACTTGATTGGACTACCTGGGAAGTATACCCTTCCAAACAAAAAAAAAAAACAAACCGGTCCAGCCATCTTCGAGTAATCGGGAAACACGCATAAAAAAATTAAAAAAAAAGGTTCCGACTAATTGAGAACCTCCTCCTTTTTTTGAAGTCGGTTAAAAATAAGGTAATAATGATATGAAAGAAAAGGGAGGAGAATGGAACAAGATAACGTGATCCGCCGACCCTATAACATGGGACAGGAGCAGAACGACGATGATGACGAAATAATTTTACTCGTTTTTGTGCTTAATGTAGGAAATCGTGGCTAAATTATTACAGCCGCAAGGTTCAAACTAAGAGGTTCAGCTACGCTTACCAAGGTTGGTCAGTTGGTCATGGGTGACCATCTATTACATACGGAGATTCCTCCTCGCCTCGGAAAGTACGTTAAGCCGTCGGTACCGGCTGTCATTTGAACATCTTTGACAGCTGGTACTGGTTGTCAGAAGCCAGAAAATCTGACAACCCGAAACTCCTTGTCGGGTTACCCAGTTGGGTTAAAAAGGTCAGATAGGAAGTCGCTTCATGTAAAACACTGGTAGTCAGCTGCAGCCGGCTAAACTGGAAGCCGACCCCAACATATATGTAAAGTCCTCCTGACCGATTTCGGCCATGGCGGCCAATCTCGACCGAGACTAGCCATCGGCGCGGGACATATTATAGTGAAAAAGTGTTTGCGCAAACACAGGTGCACTCCCTCTTCCATCACTCTCATATTGCGATGGGACGGCAACCAAAGTCGTTACAGAGACCGGAGAGAGATCTGACGCAGGACCAACGGCTTAACGGCTTTAATGGCACGGGGGCGTCTCACCACCAACTTCCAAACTGTGGGCTATTACTGGAAAATTCATATTGGAAATACCCAATAACATTTTTTGCCCGACCTGGAAATTCAATCCAAGACTCCACGCTCGGCAGTCGCGCTGCTCCGTAGATCTCGCGGGCCCAACACATGTATGTAGTTGGGAACAGTGGAGGCAGATAATCCATGTTTGTGTTTTCGTGTGAGAAACCTTCGTTACAGGTTCTATAAATTTTATTCACCCCCACTATGCTCGTTAACGTTGTAACATTTTGAAGGGGCCCTAAGTCGAATTAATGAATGTATCCCCAATGTACATAATTAACATTTGCGAGACATTATTCAAGTGACCTCGCCTTCTATAAATCTCAGCAAGGATCTGTCTTCCCGCTCGGGCTCGCTGTATTTTTGTGTAAACACTTAAGTTCAGGTTTTTTGTTAGGGTTTTATTTGAAAATGGACTGGACTGAAGGAGGGGATTCAACTGAAACTAAAAAAAGGAAAATTCTGTTTGGTTACAGTACATACATTCACAGACATAACAACATAGTACAGAGATAGATAGGGCCCGAGAGTCGGTTATAACAAGCTACTTTTTTTACGCAAGCAAAGCCGTGGGTAAAGTTAGTTTAAAATATTTTTCTTCTATCATTTTTCTTCTATCACACTTTGGGGTATCGAGATCTAACCAACATAAATATATTCTACGTAGCAATCTAATAAAGTATACCTAACATAATAATTGTATTTATACAGGTACCAGACATTGTTTTTTGAAACCTTTGACGTATGTATTACGCCTAGTTTTGCGTCATAAATGATTCTATGTTGCTAGACAGACATCAGACTGATCGTGTAATTGAATGACGGTACGCGCGATATGTTCAGAATACCAGATTATTACAATATTATGATAATAAATGTTGACCAGACTAATTTAAATTGACATCTGTGGGCTTTATAATTAATTAGGATATTTAACAAAATATAGTGTACATAGCTCAAAAGTGCAGTAGTACTCTTCCAAAGCTATCTATAGTTTAGAATCTATAAGTATAGATTTAAGAACTGTTTAGCTTTAGAATAATGCTGGTACGGCACTTGTGACAACGACCGTATATTACTCATCATCATCTGCCTAGCCTTTTCCCATTTATATTGGGGTCGGCTTCCAGTCAAACCGGATTCAGCTGAATACCAGTTAGACCAATTTTTTTAACTAGAAAACACGATTTCTAACATGCAAACCAAACGTAAAAGGAATAAAGTACATCACGCAGTGACATAACTACTAGTCACAATACATTTACAATAAACTGCAAATAGCAATCGATATCGTTGAGATGGTTAGACCTACAATAAAGCTACCTCCACACTAACAGAGGGCTTAATCACCGCTTGGCGCCGTACGTAGGACGGTAACTTGGAACAATGGACGAGAAACAATGGACAGAAGTATGCGGACGCGAAGCGCAAGCATCTACAACTTGGTACTACCACTTGATCGCGTAGGTGTGCAAAGAGCCATAGACAAACGCGAGCAGCGTCCGCCGCGCGACTGACGCGCACAGCAGTCGCTTTGGTCGTGCAGGTTTGGCCGGAGATCAAGGGCCAAGGTACACTAACGCAGAATCGAAACGTCAATCTAAAAAATGTTTAATTTACCGTTATATGGATATAAGGTTAATATTATGCTATGTAAATACGCAATAAACACACGTCTACCAAGATAATTTTTTTCTCTATACTTCTCGATTAGACTCTTATTTTCGCTAAATTAAGAATTCGGTTCACAGCTTTTTCATAGGCATAGAGCGAAAACTGACGTAGACTTACACATACTGCCACATACATCAAAATTTATGAGTTCTTGAAACGAGTGATCTCAAATCACTACGCCGTACAAATAATAATAATAATATCTTGGGACAACTCACACACGGTCATCCGATCCCAAACTAGGCAGAGCCTGTGCTATGGCAACCAGACAACTGATAAACATATTTATATATTTCTAAATACATACATATTATAGATAAATTACACCCAGACACAGAACAAATGATCATGCTCATCACACAAAGATTTGTCCTGGGTGGGAATCGAACCCACGACCTCCGGTCTAGCAGTCAGGGTCACTAATCACTCGACCAACAGGCCAGTTATCATCAAATCATGTAATAAAAGCGATTCCTATTAAATGACCGGTCTCCGCACAAAAACAATCTCGCAATAATAATCTAAGATAGTTTATTTGATGCTTAGTAAGTTAATTAACCGATAACATAAAATCTCCGCTCATCTGCTAGGACATTACGGTAATGACCGACTATCAGCCTTATGTTCACTGCGTCTTATAATGACACAGTAGGCCAACCTCACACCTTACTAGGTATATGTTTAATTAACAATTATTTTTCTGCGCGATAGCAATGTCAGCTTTTTTTTTTCGCCCGAAAAATTAATCGGATTAGGGGGCAGCACATTTTTTTGATAAATACGAAAAAGAAGTACTATGGCCCATTCTGGGGGGCTACTCTCTTAACCCGAATTCCGTAGTTTCGGGCTTAGTTCCGGGCGTATTCTACTCCGTATCATCTACGGACTTACGATTAGTCCGAACCCGAACTAAGAAAGAATGACTACACGATATGTCAGTAACTGTCAAATCGTGTTGTCATTAATTCTTAGTGGTTAGGTGATACAGACTAGAATACGCCCGCAACTAAGCTCGAAACTACGGACTTCGGGCCTAGAGAGTATCCCCCCTGTTTTGGTGGAAAAAATACTAAATCATTTTCAACGACAGCTAAATCTTTTATACTTTCGACAGAATATCTCCTCCTCTTATATGAGAACAATCAGCATACGTTTCACATTTTTAAAACTACCCCAATAACCTACGTCACTATTGATCACAGCCCGACGTATCCATGATCTATCTATATCTGCTTAGAAGATAGCTAAATCATTTATTCTGTCAACAGAACAAAAACCGGGCCCAAACAATCCCAATAATGTTCACAACTTTAAAACTACCCAACATTACGAGTCTGCGTGAACTTAGCAGATCATATTCCAGCAGAGCACAAAAAAAAATTGACTTCTATTCGCATGCCGCATAGTTCTAGAGTTCTTGATACTTTTCGGAATAGTTCTGGCGTTTTTCCCGGAAAAAAAAATCAAATGAAAATATGATCTGTTAACTTCCAATAGCAGATATTTTTTTTCCAAAACCAAAATTTTAAAAGTATTTTTGGTTCATAAAGATGAGAGCTATAGTACCTAATACATTTCAGGAAGAGTTCTGTCTATACTGGCTCTAAAAAAAATTACAACCATACTAAACCGCCACCAAAAATAAAACGACATTTTTTGTAAAAGTGGCGGTAATTACAAAATATAGATCCAAGAGATCCATTATTCTTAACAATATCAGTTTTAAAGAAATCAAATGAACAGAGAAATATAAAATTAAATAACAAATAATTCGCAAGAACTAGCAGAGCATGGTTGAAAACCTAGATTAGCCGAAAATCATGAAAATTTTAAGTGTCTGAGTTAAAAATTCTTAAAAATATCTAGAAAATAAGCATGACCGAGAACTCCTCGATTTCAGATAAAACTATCATTGCACAGTACGTTGTTCTGCAAAATTAACCTAGAACTCAGACTCAGATATTAGCAGAGCATGGTTGAAAACCTAGATTTGACAAAATCATGAAAATTTTAAGTGGCCACTATTGACCGCAGCCCGAGCCCGACGTATCCATGATCCACACTCCAGCACCATCTTTTAAGCTAATTCTCGAAACGGTGAGGAGTAGTTTCGAGAGGAATCCAAGATTTATCGGCTTTTTCTGGTTTTTCTTAACCGACAGAATAGAATACGTACTCCATATAAGTTACAGGAAATATAGATGAGGAAAACATCACAGCGCGCAAAGGGTTCCGAACTAATTTTTGTTTAACATGTTACGTAAAACCATCGAGAGACACTCAAACTCATGAAAGATCCTATAAGTGTTTCGTTTTTTCATACGAACTTTAGGAACCCTAAAAATTCACCACAAATTCACACACAATGTTCACAACTTTAAAGCGACCCATCATTACGTCACTATTGATCACAGCCCGAGGTATCCGCGCTCCTCGCTCCAGGTACATCTGCTTAGCTTGTTATAGCGACGGTGAGGAGCGGTCTCGGGAGAAATCCAATGGTATTGTTGAATTTTCGCAAATGGCCTGTGCCGTTCACGCCGCACGAGCCGAGTCGTGACAGCTGGGGGAGCTGGGACACTATTACTTGTCTCATGAATAAGTACTTGATGCTATATGTACTCCTGGTCTAGTGACTCCTTATCATGTGTGGCGTGTGTCTGTTTGTGCGTTTTGATGACGTTTGTTAAGTGTTGTGTTGAGTTGTTTGTCAGATAAATTCGTGCTGCAATTCAGCCACAGTCTATATTTGTGCGACTCTTACAGGCGTTTAAAACAGGATATCCCACAGGAGCCATTATTTATTTCGAGATAAAATACCCTGTGGCACTCAGCGATAGAGTATCTTTCTATCAATGAAATATTTTTTATAATTCGATGCCTCCCAAGTAAGTTTTTGTGAGTTTGTGTTGAAAGCTTCAGTTAAAAGTGTCTAATTTAATGTATATTATCCGGTACTACAACCTTGTGAGTTACAACAACTTGCATGGGAGGCAACGAATTGTATCAGTACCTCTTTATAGTAAGTATTAGTTAAGATGAGTAATATTAAATACCTGTTTACTGCTCTGCATTTATCAACCTCCATCACAATGACAGGCTACACGTGTAACAGCAACACATACATACATAATTTGCAACCCATTATTCTGCATCAATCTCAAAATATAATAAGAAATTCAACCCTAACACATGTGTCTGACCTTTCATGATACGATATTCCGATTTGTGTTCAACCCCCTGAATTTTTGTTACTCACCCACTAACCTGACCGGGGCCTGTCCACTTAACTTGAATAATGATGTGCGAGGAAAAAGGATCGGTGAGCCGAACCGGCAAAATGCGAGCCTCCGTGCAATCCGCCGCCCGCCGCCGTCGAACCAACCCCGCGATTGAAAAACTAATGTAGAACTTTCCTTTTAATCTCCTTTTAATCTTGAACTGTTCATTTTTTATGCAGAACTCTTTCAGAAGAATGAAAACGTTTGTTTATCCTCTACGTCTATGTTTTCTAAGCTTAACGTAATTAAAAATAAAATCTCGTGAGGCATAACATCTGGATGAGGCCCAATAATAAAATGTAAGCAGAAGGCGGCGATGTAGTTGCGGTGCGTAACCCCGTGGAAAGAAAACGGCTTTCTTTACGAGCTATTCCGCTGAGCCAATATTTCTCCGCGACAGTGCTCGGCATCATAAAATAAAACGAAAAATTCCAGCGCACTGCCTCCAGCAGCCATGAAATCATAAGAGGCGAGATTTTATTAATATACCCTATCGGCCGACGCTCTTCGTCAGGTGATTAATACCATAAATAATACTTAGTTATTATGTGCTTTATTGTTCTCTTTCGTGTTATGTGTACAATAATTGTTTACAGCACTGGTCAAAGTTAAGTTTGATCTCCTAGGAATGTTTATCTTGTTGAATGTTTAACTAGTGCCTTTACAAAACCAACCATCCCAAATTACCAGATTTATTAAGCATAAATACTGTATTTTGTCGAAAACCATGACAAAAAAAGCTTTTTGTGAATGAATAATTTGCCAAATCGTCAACAGAAAATTATAAATAATAACAATAATAATATATAATAATAATAAAATGATAATATTTATTTTCATAAGCTCTCGCTCAGACTAGTCGAATGAGCGTGTGGAGTGCACTTATTGTGTTCTGCGCTCGAGTCTCGTACGACAACCGCTTGACAAAATACTCTGCCAATTGTGTCGGAGTACCGCCCTCAATTGTTCCACATGAAAAATGGCCTATTCGGATTGTTCCCGAACAAATGCGTGCCGTGCGGGTCATTACGCTTTGTTTTAGGTATAAGTACGACAAAAAATTCACTGTGAAAAAGCTGAAATATTCGCTTCCGCCTCTTGAGTTGTGAGCAAGCAGTGTTTAAACTAAGGCCAATTGTTTCGCCTTGAAAAATTATATCCAGCAAAAGAACAAACATACCTATTGTTTTATTTAGCGTACAATGGAGCTTTTATATATTATACATGTCCACTATGTAGTAGTAGTTCCCTATTGTAAGAAGTTACCTACATTTTGTGAAATTGGAAGGAAAATGTTTAAAGATGAAAGTCGACGATGGAAATCATAACAAAGATTTTACTGCTCAACGAGCGATTGGAGCGAGAATGCCAAAGATTGTTTCAGAGCTCGAGCAGGATTGAGGCGATAATAACAATGTCGTCACTTCCTCAATCTAACTTCTTCAATATTTCCTGTCGAACCGATCCGCTATAAATTTTTATCCGTCTGGAATATTTTTATTCGGCGCCGTTTCTGCCGTACTCTTTTAAGTATAAAAATAGAATTTTATGAGAGACATGTTTAGACGAAACTTTTTTTGGAATGAGCCATCAAATAAAGATGGGTGTGTAAGATAAGTGTACTGTAACTAATTTTTCAATGGAATGAAAGGCTTTTACTGACTCCTTACTTTGCCCCTTTCTCCTCCTGTTAATTCAGAAAACTTTCTAGATCAAAATTGGAACCAGATCTCTAGCTAGGGTTCTTCTAAAACTGTCCACCTATCAATCATTCACATTTTTTTAAGACTCTTCTAATCACTAATGAGATATTGAGTTGGGTTGCTAGACTAAGATTAGAGAACACCCAGCTTAAAAACAATTATGAGTAGTCCAACTTCTGGTATCATTCAGGAATCAAACCCGCGACCCGCATCACGAATACCAATCACTCATCCACAGCGCCGACCGAACCATGTAAACAACTAGCTAATATACCAAAGTCTTTTAATCACGTTTTCTGACTAAACCTTCTCGATAATTCCAAGGAACAAACATTTTCCGATAACAGTTAATTCTTGGAATCTCGACATGTTTACATGTCAATTTACGGCTTGCTTAATTAAACTAATCGTAACAATTAACGCCCTGGTTTACTACGGATTAATTTACGTAAATAAATTAAATGGTTTGCTGGTTTAGGCAACTTTCATTACATTAATAATAATGCGGCCACAAAATTATCTGGAATAAAAGAACTGAGATCAACTATGTGAACGAGTTTCCGGTATATTCTGTAAAAAATCCTCGGAAATTTAGGTGGCATGATTTGTCATTCGACCGGAACATTGACAGCACACTTGAATTTTTTTCAGAATTGCACCAATAATCAACCGTAACCATACCCATACCAATATATTAAAATTAATATAATATAATATATAAAATATCTTGGGACAACTCACACACGGTCATCCGATCCCAAACTAGGCAGAGCCTGTGCTATGGCAACCAGACAACTGATAAACATACTTATATATTTCTAAATATATACATATTATAGACAAATTACACCCAGACACAGAACAAATGATCATGCTCATCACACAAATATTTGTCCTGGGTGGGAATCGAACCCACGACCTCCGGTTTAGCAGTCAGGCCAGTCAAATTACTTATTACTTATGATAAGTATCAGCCCTCAAACCCATGAATCGTAACAGCCATCAGTGCGACATAAAAGAGAATACCCGTAAAATAGATCCATAAAGATATCACTATGATTTTCCTGTGAAGCAAAACTGCAAAGAAAGTCCCTATGATCATTCACACATTAAATAAAGATCACAAAAGTAAACAATAAGCCACTCTGCCCCTTTCCATGGGTTTTGCTATCAACATTTAAGTATTTCGTGATACTTCACTAGAACCTCAACCAACAACAATTGTGATAGTTGATTTATTTGCTAATCAGGATCTGTAATCATAATAGTTACAGCAATGTAGCCTCTATAAACAATATTGCACGTAATCATTTGGTAATAATGGCTCTAGACCGTTTATTGCAAAGATCTATGAGAAGGCGCTTGCTCGATTTAGAGTAAGTCTCATAAGTACAAGTCTTTTCGTGACTTTATCTTTTTTGGATCACAGCGTAGCATAACGTAGCTTGGCGTAGATTGGCGTAGCTCTGCGTAGCGGGGTTTTGCTCGGCGTTGCGCGCGGCGTAGCACGGTGTAGTGTGATTAATTAATGGTCTGATTAAGTTGTGTTAGTATTAAAAAAATCCTCAGCTATGCGAAAGTTTAGGTTAGCCCTTGGTCTGCAGCCGGATTTTTTTGCAAATTTATTATTACTACATATGACTGAATAACCACGTGCATTTCTAATAATAGATCTTTCCTTTAAGTACTTAAGAGCTTACTTATGAAGTCAACTGAAAGAGACGGTTTATTTTAAGACCGTGGAATTCATGTTTCGCATTGCATAATTCATAGAAAAAGATAAGGTTTTGGGTTCAAGTTTATTATGTCGTGGTGTTCTAGTGACATTGGCAACGTTTTAATACGTGAAACAGGTTTTACGTAATGTAATTCAGTGAAACTATTTCTCCGAAAAGTTTTCTTGTTACATAAACAGTTCATTGTTAAAATCAATATTTTGACAAAATTAATATAGTCACAGTTTAACTTTTTTCAAACTGAGAACAAAAAGCTGATATTTAAAACAACATCGATTTTAATACTTCTTTTACAATATCTGTACGATACGAGCAAATACGTTTTAGCCGAATATAAATCGTCAAAGACTTCAGGATCTCATATTTTCATGGAGACAATATCGTTACAAACATCAGGGAATCGCGAAACTTCACAAGACTCATTCCACAACTACGCTTCCAAACAAACCCACACATCTCACCTTTAAAACATTATCACCTCAAGTTATCGGAGGAATGAATGGTCATTAATTAATTAAGTGAACCCTTTGCGATGTGTCCCTGAAGAGTCGTTACTTAATTAGCATTACTCATGGGCTGGTCCCGGACTCGGCTCCACTAGATGCGATAACATATATTTCTGACTTACGTTTTTACCTGTCTGTGGTTAACATTGTAGCCACGTCGATGTTTGTTGAGGTAAACTACTGTTATGTTATGACCACAGAAAGTTGTTAAATAATAAAAATATTTATTCAAACTTAATGCACTAGTAAAAAATATGGTACAAAGCCGGACTTATCACTTTAGACATTCTCTACCACTCGATCAAAAAATAAATGATGAAATTAGGGATCTTAAAGCTATATAGAGCAATGTATCTAATATAAAAATAATAGCTTTTACAATATTTGAGGTTCTTGTGGCTAAATAATACAAGCCGCACGGACCGATCTTCAAGGTTAAGCAACGCTTGCCAAGGTTGGTCTATGGATGCAGTTTGTTGCGCCACTTCTTCTTCCCAGCTAAAACACTAGGAAGTGGTGACGGGCGGACGTTTCAGGGGACTGTCATTATGTAGAACTTTGATGTTCAAAAAGTGCTGGCACTCAGCCTTATTTGAATAAATGACTTTTGATTTTGATGGGTGACCATCTTAACATACCGAGTTTCCTCCGTGCCTCGGAAAGCACGTTAAGTCGTTGGTCCCGGCTTTCATTTGGCAGTCGTTACGGACTGTCAGAAGCCAGTAAATCTGACTCCAGTCTTGTCAATAACAACCGTGTTACCCAGTTAATGGGTTGTAGAGGTCTGATAGGCAGCCGCTTCACGTAAAATTCAGCTGAATCCGGTTTCACTGAAAGCCGACTCCAATACAGTTGGGAAACGGCTAGGCAGATGATGATATTTTACAATATTTCTGGGAATATTTAAGCGTTATAGTAATAACATTCTTCGGCATTTCGCCACAATAACAACATAAGGCGGACTGATTAATGGCAGCGGCATGAATAATTTAACACACTGAAGATCGTTAATGCCACCAATTTTCCTGAAACAAAACGAAAAGACTTTTAAAAGTATGTAAAAGAAATTGTAAAGATGCCCCAACAGTCACCAATATAATATAAAAAATAACATCAAAGAACTGCTCATAACATTCAAGTATCTTTATTTAGTAGACTACTATAGTAGTTTAAGTGGTAGTCTACCTCCACGCGAAGTATTTATTTTTAAACTTCAGAGGACCGTAACAGGTAACGTATGACCTTGCTTTATACTGCTATTTTCCTCCGCAGGAAAGAACGCCGTGCTAGCATTATTCAAACCCAGACTTTACTAATGCATTTTATGGTCGAGGGTAATATTTACGAGGCCCAGGTGAACGCAAAAAACGTACGTAAGCACCTCATCGGGGCCGATTTTAATATTAGTTTAACGCAATATTACTACGAAGCTCATCCCTAGCTTAAAAATAAAGTTTGACTTATGAATATAAAAGAAAAAGATAAAGAAATAATTTAAGGTCTGGGAAAGGCCATTCTGCAGCAAATAAGTAGTTATTTATTTTTATCACCGCATCCTAATTGCTTGTTATCTTTCTTTTAGCACCCAGGACTTAAGAAGCCATTCTATAATCCCTGTATTAAGAGTTATACGTGGCGGGGGATTTGAAACGTGTTTTCCCCTATTTTCGGAGGCCAAGCCGTCGCGTCCCGCTATCCTTAGGGATTTCATTCCGAAAAACCTCCATAAATATTTCTTACAGTATTTGTATCTTCCTTGGAGTATCGTTAGCAGAATGTTTCCCTTTTTCCTCTGAACCCGGTTAGCATCTGCTCCCACAAACTAGATTGTCTACACACCTACACCAGTGCGAGCCGCGTCTACACCTACTATTGCGTAATAAACAACTAAGTAGAACTATTATTAGCTGTAGGTACCATCCTTCAAAACGACCAACATTTTATATCAATTAGTGGGCTGTCGGGAAAAATATGAAAACAATTTATTTCTCTGAGAATAGTAGTCATTTGTTTTGATTATTTCGTACTGTAATCAGCATTTTTATTCCGCATGATGAGAACCTCGTAAATGCTGAGAAACAGAAGCAAATCATGTATCTCGACTTGGCACACGAAGTTGTGGACATGTGGAATGTAGACTTTGCTGTCCTTGTGCCGATTGTCGTTAAGGTCAATGGCCTGATGCTAAAAGCTTTGACGACCATCTGCCGAAGCTGTCGTTGCGCGGTTGGGTAACGGGCCTGATACAGAAGGCAGTACTCCTCGACACGGCTCGTATAGAGAGGAGGTTCCTTTCTCTGGAGCCCTAACCACCGGTAGCTTGGACCCTGCTTCCGACACCGGCGGACTACTATTTATAAAGATGTACGTTTATATAACTGCCTGACGAATGAATAACATGCTCTCCTGATGCTTATTGAGCTCTAGTAGAAATTGCTAGTACGTGTACCATTGCACTTATGGGACCTGGCAAGGACCGAACGTGACAAACAAAAACACTTTAATACATTTGCTCCAACGTCATTACAGTTTATCGGTACTTTGGCGCGAACCCGAAATAAATAGCCGCTATCAAAGAGCGATTACACAAACTGTTCACAAGCTCATAAAAAGACAAACATTACGAAATCTCTGATGTCAAAGAAAAATAAATCGGCAATAAAGTTTAACTGCTCCACAATAATGTTATAATGGTTGTAACAAAACCGATATTTTATAATATTGACCGAACAAATTGGAATTGGTGTTTTTTTGGTCTTCAAAATTGTTCACGTACTTCGTTTCTCCTTCTTTTACATATTTCAGTTTCAGTAGCGTAGTAAATTTTACTTATTTACCTACCTAAGCTGTGTCTCAACTTTAGATAGGTTACTTCGTCACTTCCCGTGGGCATCGTAAGAGGCGACTTAGAAAATATATCAGAAAGATGGACTGCAGTATGCATTTGTATACCTACACCAACGGTTTAAGCAATCTTCGGCCAGATATTTAATAACATTATTCATTTTTTTTTTCCACAAAATTTAAAATATTAAGTAAGTGACACAAACTAAAATAATATTTGCTGTAGATTAGTTAAATTACATCAATATTATATCAGTTACAATACGACTTGTGTACTGTAGAGTTAATCGCAGTTCAGTGTCCAATAATGAATTGTTAACAATGTTGATGCTGTTCGCAAGACTGATCATCACAAACGACTGTGTAAGATGTTAGGTTTACAATTTAGGAACTTGAGTAGTTTGTAGATTAATACTTTAACTCCGACAAAGTCAAAATAACTGTTGGACTGTTACAAGGTACCTACGCGAGATAATGAGATAATCGAAAAACAATAAAAAATATTGGATCTCTTAGAAATGTCTACGAGTTTAGCGATTTTAAGGCACCTTAACTTCGTATTATGCCATTTACCTACTTTCGCAAAAGATTTTCTTCGGAAAGGCAATATAAATTTTATTGCATATATTTTGAAGGTATCGAAACTCGAGCTTAATTGCAATTCACGCCATTCGCATTTATGTGCTTGGCAAAAACATCTGGCCCCTTGATTGCTTACGTTTTTATGTGCACTTAGAAACTCAAACACCACTCCCGGGGAAAATGTATCCAGGTACCTAAATAATGCAATCACAAAGCTTCACATTTATTGCCATATCGTAATTTATATTTAAATTGCGAGCGAAACCTTTTTCTACCCAAAGGATCGAGTTCCACGTGAGATTGTCTTAGTTTTCAAGCACCTATCTATGATCTTTTGATTGTAAAGAGCTACAGGTCTGGTTTGCCAGATTACAATCTTCGCAAAGTTTACGCCACCTTGGCTGGCTCCATTAGCAAATTAGCTGTATTTCTGATTACATTAATGTCCCAATAGCTTTTCATCACGTCTGCTGGTGTGAGTGACGAAATTTTTGGGTTTATAGAAACTCCATCAATTGGGTTAAAAACCAATACTAAATAGATATACATACATACGATGTTCCATTGGTGTTTTGTCCATAGCGCATGTTATGTTAAAAGTTAGTATCTCTAATAATGGTCTCGTGAAAGCGAAACCGTGTACCTCGATCCTTTGGGGATTTTAAGTAACCGCATCGTAAGGGTCAACTGAAAGGTTTGACCATACAACAAGCATTCGCAATTGGAACAATGGATTTGGACACATATCAACTCTAAATGGCAGATACTTGTTGTTTTTTCTTCAAGCGCAAGAAAATAAAATCCAATTGGTTTCTTTCTGAAAATATTTTTCTTGCAAATATTTTTCGACAGAGACGCAATATTTTTTCACCATTTACCTTCAACTGAGCTTACTATTCATTACTACGCCAACATTCGAATATCATATGGCATTACGGTTTCAACGAACTAGCAAATGAAATATGAATTTTAGAGAGTCGTACCAAAAAGTTAGTGTGCCTATAAATTCATTTTTATGACACCCACTAAATAAGTTATCCATACACATACACCGTTAGTTATAAATACAATGCAGACAGATGGTCACCGGCTACGCATGTGCGGAGAGGCCATTTTTATATAAAAACTTTCAACTTTTTACTTTATTTTCGAAACAACTTTTATTTATTATAAGGCTATTTACGTGAACCAGCAGTTAGGTTACGCCACCTTACTTTTGAAACCACCAAAAATCAACATCAAATTCTAAACTACAACTAAAACAATAGCCAACATTACGCAAATAGTTCACCAAAACTAAAATAATAAGATGTTGAAGTGTAACAACAGCCGGACACGGGATAAGGGCATTTGAATAGCCCCTAGGTGGCGTTAGTTATTCAGCTCGCGACTCGCCGGCCGCCGCGCGCGCTCGTAAATCAAACTCGCCATTCGCTTATGCATTATACAGTTTTATTTGTGCGAGTCCGCTGAATAGGTAATAAACTATGGCAGGTGAAATGCCCTGCGTGTTCGAATGCGCTGAGAATTTGAAACGTAGGCAAATATACGTCTGTTTACAACGGTCGGGAACAACATATAGTGTTGGTGATTGGATTACGTGTGTTGGTGGTTTGGTGACGTTCTGGTTTGGTTTTTTAATGAATTGCGTTTGCGAGCAATACTGTGATTGGATGTGATTGGCAAGTGGATAAAAAGGATAGAAAAAGTTGAAGACAAATGCATCTAAAGTGCCAATTCTACTATTTTTAAGCAAAGTTCACATCTCAGTCACAGAAAATTTTCTGAAAGTACGCTTAGAAAAGTACATGAAGAATAATACTGTGATCATCTTTCGAACCTAATCAATATTGCTACATCTACTTTCCCCTTAAAAACTTGAAGTCTAACATCAATTAACCTACTAATTAAAACCACCATCTCATTTGCTAAACAGCTCAGGTTATTAGGCATTTTCGAAGGTCCCTCCATCTCTCGGGGCGACGGAGCAGAAAATTCACTGCGGTCCTCATTCCACACGGGCCTGCATACTAGTACGTACATCGGTACGTCTGAGGCCGGCCTCCGCTAATCCTCTTACTAATTTCATTATTTTAGTATCAACTTTTTAGCCCCTTTTTTCATTAATTCAATTTAAAAGGATTATAGTTTGAAAACCTACTGAAACGTTTACCGTACTGCTTTTGTGTTAGTGTATGAGTGAGATATTGAAATAGATGTAGTAAGATGGTTTTTGAGTTAACGTTATTTATCATATCATATATTTACTTTATTGTATTCCCTATATACATAAAAAGGCGAACTAAAAATATAAAACACATAATTGTATGTGCAAATGTATAGCATATAGCATATAGTATAGTATTGCAGAACTGGTATCTCTATTTAATAAAGATAAGACGCAGTAAATATATTCAGGCAATACTGTCTGCAATTTAGATGATTTCTTTATTGTCATGGAAATAATTCTTGTGTAAAAGTACAGCCTTATTTTCGTATTACCGACCATCAACAGAAAATAAAACAACAACACAGCGGTAGGTAATTATAATCAGGAAACCCGGACAGCAAAATAAGCATACTTTATAGGTTGTATTGATTTTATTATTATTGCACAACAGATACAATCCGGACGCCGATCTCCATTCATGTTAATGAAATAGCAAATAAAATGATCGCAATTACGAGAACGTTTTTACTGCATTGTTGGGAGCCCGTCGCCGAATCACCTGACATTACCGTAGCGACAATATTTCCAACGAATTGGCCATTTATTCAAGCACCAGACATAATAACTTTTGTAATTACAATATCAACATTTGCGTTGCATGCCCACGTTCCTCATTCCCACCAAGGATTGTTGATGTTATAATTTTGTGCGATTTGTTACGATTTACATATTGCAGGTAAGCAGAAGTCCTAGCGTCTTATTAATCTTACTGTTAAAATCTATAGTGGAGATTAAGGCATTTGGTGGTGGGTGCTGTTACATTTTGTTGAACAAGCTTTAAAAAGCTCAGGTCATACATATAGCGGAACGAGGTGGCCTAAGCGGTAGCGGAATCCTTCTACCGAAAACAATAAAGCTTTAAAAAGCTCAGGTTATACGTATAGCGGAACGAGGTGGCCTAAGCGGTAGCAAAATCCTGCTACCGAAAACAATAAAGCTTTAAAAAGCTCAGGTCATACGTATAGCGGAACGAGGTATCCTAAGCGGTAGCGGAATCCTGTTACCGAAACCAATAAAGCTTTAAAAAGCTCAGGTCACACGTATAGCGGAACGAGGTGGCTTAAGCGGTAGCGGAATCCAGCTACCGAAACCAATAAAGCTTTAAAAAGCTCAGGTCATTATGATTACCGATATTATGTTTTTTTTTCTAATATTCATTCTAGTTGCAGATATGGTGCCAGCTAAACCACAGGACCTTGGAGGTCCTGGAGGTGCAGATCAGGAAGATGATAGCAGGACGAGTTGAAAGTCTTCCTTTAGTTTCCGAAGGAAGATAAAAGCTTTGAATAAGAAAGGAGTGACGCAGAACCGGGAACAATGCAAATATTGGAGAAAGGCCTTTGCTCGACTGTGCAACACAGTGTACAGGTTGGCTAGTTAATAAAACTTTACTATAACAGCAAATTTATCATTCATAAATAATGTACCTAAATGTGTAACAGATTAAATACAAAACCTGAAAAGGGGTTATTGCACTCATTTTTATGAACAACTTTTACTATGGGCCAAACCCTTCAATTGCGGACAAAAAATCAGCTGTTTTGTAAATTTTGTCGAGTTGTGTAAGACCCTTTTTCAGTTTTATGTAATCTGTTACACCCAGTATAAGTATATGGAAGGTCACAGACTGAAGATTTTTTGCTACTTTATCAACGAGTTCCGCAATCGCTCCTCACTCCAGCTCGCTGTACCGCCGAAGTACTTACGTTCTAATATGATATTCAATGCGAGTGACAGGTAGAAACAGGTTATCAAAAGGAATTTAATTGAATTTCACTTTGCCTGCCGATGTACTTCACGTACGCACATTAGATTACAGACTTTCAGTAAAGGCAATGCTTTGTTGTTTCAGTAACTAAATGTTTCAGTGCTTTACCATACAATTAATGGATATAAACAACTATACAAATAGTTTTAAAAGCAAGTGCTAAACTAAGATTGTACATTGTTTTTAAGTAACATTGTTTATTTGTTAGTTTGTACGATGTAATCTCTGGATACTGAATTTGAATACTGTTCTGACTACAAAATTATTTCTCCGATACTACGAGCGACAATATCGCTTAATCTTATAAAACGCTACTTTTATATGAAAAAAAAGACACGGTTCCTAGGAGATAGGTCACGGGAACAAAGCAGCGAGGAAAAGCTAGTTAATTATAAAAAGTGAAAACTCTTGGCAAAATTTATATAACCAAAACATTTTATGAAGTTTGCTTTAAATCGTATATTTCAGGTCTAAATAAAACTGCACGTGACCATATGGTTCATTATTTTACGTTATACCTAAAAAAAAAACAAATTAACATGGATAAAGCGTGTACACATTTCATAAAACAAGCTTGGACCGTACTGTATATTGAGTGAGGTTTATATTGAAAGTTTTTGCCCAGCCACGAGCCACGCGGGCCCTAAGGACACACATTCTACTTTGTTCTTACACACAACTTTCAGAAGTTCCTAAACAGATGTTCCGCCTGACTTTTGTCCCCAAGTAAGTCATGTATCCTTGTAACATACGTTTTATGTGCGACGAAAATAATGCCTGCTGTCAATGTTTGTAATATAGGGTGGCAATGTTTGTAGGAATGCCTTCGGGAATTATAGGTGAGCCTCTTAAAACTTCCTTGCAAACGTCGTTTGAAACGCGTAAGATTTGTCATTGCAGTATTGGCTCAATAAAGCCATCGCCTCGTTTCGGTAGCAACTTCGCCCACTTATATGAAAATGGACTACATATTTATTTTATCATCTATCGCTCTATGTACCTGTCGTTTTTGTGTCAGCTAAAACATATTCCAAAAACTTTTACGAATCACTTCACAGCATCATCATCATCATATCAGCCAATTAACGTCCACTGCTGATAATTCAAGCATACAAGAATACTTTTAGCATCCAAATCCAAATTGATAACAGCTGCAACAATAGCAATAGTACTCTTGTCTGACAGGCGAAGAATATTTTCGAAACTGAAGCAACTCATTGAGTTTCAGGCGAGACCAAAGTGGGAGCTCAAAATAGTGGATAAACGTGACTTGCCGATATTGCATCATTTGTACCACATCCGCTGGCATGTGCACGTCCGCCTGATCTTGAACGTCGCACAGTATCGTTCCTCACACACCCACACTACAATACTTTGTCATTCCTGTGTTCTTGCTTAAACAGTCCAAATGCACCGAATTAATCATACCCATATTAAGCATCTGATTGGATGACAATATCGCCTAATTAATAATAATATTCACATCCAATAGTGGGCGTTTTTGACAGCGAACAGACTAATGATCCTTGATAGATAGCGCTGTTCAATTGAGCACGCAGATATGGCTGATATCAGTGTGTTTTTGTGATCTTATGCGCAATTAACTGATCTGTCTCATCTCATTGTAATAATTAACTGATGTGTCTCATCTCATTGTAAGAAAAAGCAATGGAAATCCTTGTTCCGTTATAAAGTACCTCATAGGTAACTTTTCCGCAAATCCGGATTCCATTGGCAATTAACCTTTCTACGGTAGATTTCAAGGTGATTTATCAACCCGCAGCCTTAGAAAAACATAATTGAATCTAGTGTAAAATTTTCGGAAAGCAAAGACCTCTTCGAAAAACTCTCTCGTGTAATGGAAATCGTGCCCCTCGGCCCCCAGGGCATCGCGGATTCTCTGCACAAAAGGCCCAACAAAAAGGTCCTGCCGTCACATGAACATTGTAAAACTCGGCCTCGTATTCACGTCTCCACTTACAAACCAATAGCGTCTTAAAAACTTCACATGTAAGATTCAATTTTGTTGTACCAAGATTGTTTTGTAACAGTTTTTTCCAATCCGATAATGCGACCTTAGCGTCGGGATCATGGTTTACTACAAATTGTATTAGAGTAGTAGATTTAACTATTTACGCGGTGTACGGTCCGGCCGAGCGGTCGCGTGACTCCTCCGTACCTTGTGGAATGCTGATTCTTTTGTTATCATACATGGTATAAATTCTTTAGAACGTCGCGTCCCTGGGAAGCTAAAATAACTTTGGTGTCGTGTAGAGATATTATGTTTCGTTCTAAAAGGATTCACATTTCGAGATTCATGTTTCCGAAAGTCCAATCTCTTTCGACCATCCAGTAGACGATGCTCCTTGAAATGTATATCAGTATCAAGGCTATGGAAGTACATAAACACGGAACTATTACGTTAGAGTAGGTATGATACTCAGCGTAGCTTCATCTCGAGTGCATCTCTCACGATCACGGGAGCTTTTGCCTCTAAGGAATCGATTATCCGTAGACGTCTCGCATTCCTGAGATATCGTCTTCATCTCGGGGCCGATATGACGACGTGCATTAAAATATCTATGTATAATGTTGTGATGCAATCGTGTTCTACTTAGTTTTCGCTGATAAGTTATTTAATATGTAAAATGTTGTTTTTTACTTGAAGGTAGCGTGCATAGCATGTATACGCAATGTGCATAGCATTACTTAAGGAGTTTTGACTTTACTCGATATATTAAAATTCGTAAAATACTAGACTAATACTTAGATATTATCTAGTGAATTTTTAAAGTGTGCGTTGATGGCCGAATCCGAAACTAGAAGGAATAGCGAAACTGAAACGAGTATCGAGCCCGATTTTGATGAAAACTAAAACTGCAACATTTGATTTTAGAAAAATCGGTTTACCTAACCGTGAATCGAACAGGTTGATTTTGAAAAAAAAACATAGTCTGTATTATTACACCATTCCAAAATGTCACTACTAAGGAACAAATTCTGGGAAGTAATAGTGGATGACAAATTAAAGGAAAGCGCTAATTTTTAACAAATTCATTTTTTAGTTTCTGACTAAATCTACTTACCTAAACGTAAACTGATATTTTTTCAAAAATCCAATGACGCAGTTTTCTCGTGTCCAACTTTGATGAAAACTAAAACTGCATCATAGATTTAAAAAAAAAACTCAGTTTATTTAGTTTTATTTTTTTAATTAAAAAAGTATTTTGTGAAAAATGTGATCTTTCCTTTTGCTTGCCATATATTGTTACTTCTCAGAATTTGATCCTTAGTAGTGACATTGTCGGATGGTGTGATAATACAAGGTACCTATGTTTTTTTTTTTCAAAATCAACTGGTTCGATTCTGGCTAGGAATCCCGATTTTTACAAAATGTAATGATATAGTTTCAGTCAGAAAATCGGGCTCGAGACTCCTTTCAGTGTTTTTCGCTAATCCTCATAGTTTTGGATTTGGGCCATCCACGCACACTTTAAAAATCACCTGTATTAATTCGAAGTGTTCTGATTCAAAATAAATATTTATTCTTAGTTTGTTCCTTTTTATCATCGTCAGAGAAACTAAGTAGGTATACCTACTTAATCAATGAGGTTTATTAAAATGAGGCGTCTCTCTATCTTTCTGGTCGGTTCTTCATGTCAGATCGTGGTCAGATGTAAGTTTGGCACGGAATAACTGCCTCCATCGGCCTCTATCGGTAGCAATATTAGCGACTTTTTATGCTTAATTTCAGTGTTTGGCGCATCTTTGACCTGATCAGACCATCTACATAGTTGGCAAGCGGTCTCTGGGTATTTTTCTCTCCGTTTTCCTAGCGATGATTAACGCATATCCTGAAATAACAAATTTATGAACAATTAATTGAAATTATTTTTTGGGATTGTATATTTGTTCTTACCATTTGTTACTTAGTCACTATTGTTGTTCTTAGGTAATTCATTTCATCAATAAATTATGTAACAACTTATGACAGGTAGATTCCATGTAAATTTTCCCCACTTTCCTACCGTCGATACACCTTACGTAGATTAGAACCGAAGAGTACAATAAACACGGACGTGAAAAAAAAATACAAAAAAATAAGCTCACTTCGCGGATGAGAATCTTAGCGTCCAAGTAAACATAAAGCCATGAAAACACAACAACAAGCATTATCTCGCCAAAATCCTTGTATCGAGTTCTGGAATCGTTCGCATTGTTGTCCTTTGTGTTCGCGTTCGCATTCGTTTTCCATCGTACACCATTATTCACATTAAGTGGACAGATCTCGGGTCAGATCCAGGCACAAGAAAAGCACAAAAAGTGCCCGCTTTATCCGAGCATGATAAATCTACTTCAAATCCGAGAATAGCGTCTTTTATGAACGAAATTGAAATAAACCGACCGTGCGGATAACGGCTAAGTAAGAAGATCGAGATCCTTTTAGAATATATTGGTGAATCATTTTCATTCATCAAGCCTACTTAGAATACCGTCTATCTATGTACGTACTTGTGTAGGTGGGCCTTTTAAAGTAGTTTTGCTTTTCATTTTTTTCTAAGAAATGTTTTCTTTAGCAGTATACAAACTATATCTCGAATCTGGAATATATTTCCAGGTATTCTTTACAACAGCTTGCACAAGGCACTTTATTTTCAGAATATCCCTATTACAGTCCTTAGGGTTTAACAACACTGCAAGGGTACCTACTTATACAGGCACTTAAGGAACTTCAATCCTTCGTTATTGGAGTTCGCAATAGTATGTACCCATCTATATCTATTCGGAACAATACCAAACATATTTAGCTTTTCGAGCCAAGGCAAAATGTTGAATGAAGGCTTTGACCACTTTACTGAAAGATTTCATTTTTTTATGAGTGGCCTCCCGCAGGTCAACCTAGGAGGTTGTCAGCTGCTTAACCCGACTTGTCTGTGGCGGCCTTAATATAAATATTAAAGCCTCCAGCCAGAGCTTAAAGTGTTAATGCGCATCAGTCAGCTTACCGTATGCCCAGTATTGTCCTGCAGCGAGCGTTTTTCATGTTCCTGCACTTCTCTGTCTGTAGCTTTTTCAATCGGCATCGTGATCATTTTATTGACGACACCTACATATATATGCAATAAACCTTAGGTTCTTAATAGTACATGCATTTTTTTTCGATTCAGATTTTTTTGTAAGCTGCACATAATATGTAGAGCAGAATGCTGGGATTTTCACGTGGAACAGCCTATAGACTGCTATTAAAATAGTCTCAACATCCATTTCAAACATGCATCATCCAACCCCTTGTTTTTATTTCGCACTAAAACATTTATTTTCTTATTCCACATAATAGATCGTTCGGAAGATATGTCCCTATTTTTAGTGGTGTAGATGAAATCGAGCGTGAAATGGTTACCACACGGAGCGGTTGTCTCGTGAACAAACGAATACCGGATCGCCGTTTGCCGCCGGGGCGTTTGCCGGAAAATTGGCTGGCACACCACTACGCTCCAGCTTAATAATAACAATGTATTGAATGTCTGCCCTGTCCGTGATGGGCTACTATCTGATACCTACAATAGCGGCAAGAGCGTTCTGCTAAATTAAAATGATAAATGTTGACCTGTAGGAATATGCAGTGCTTTGAAAGTGTGTTGTGTGTGTAAAGGCCTTAGTGCTGTTTTGAAAGGATCTTGCGTGCGAGGCGTACTTTAGTTTCTACTTCCATGGGTAAAAGGTGTGAAATTATGTACCTATACCATTTGAAAGCTGCGAGTTAGTCTTGATTTTTAGGGTACAAACGGAACCCTTAGAGGTCACACTCGTGTGTCTGGCTGTCTGTCTGTCCGTCTGTCACAGTAGGAAGTGGTGACGGGCGGGCGTTTTGGGGGACTGTCTTTATGTAGCACTTTGACGTTCAAAAAGTGCTGGCACTCAGCCTAATTTGAATAAATGACTTTTGAATTTGAATTTGAATTTGAACAGTAAATTTTTCTCCGAATCTACTGAACCGATTATGCTGAAATTTGTTACCTACACATATGAACTTCTGTGACCCAAACAGGGACGCGTTATACGTACATAAATAAATACATTTTGAGTATGAGGTCACTTTTGGGGAAAAAATATCAGCTTGTAGATTCCATAATACCCTTTGATACGTAGTTAGGAAGGCATGCAAAATAATGCACCGTTTATTGACCAAAAAAAAAAGTTTTTTTCCTTTATTTTACGCCAAACGAGCAGCTGATCGTCTAATGGCGCCGGGGCCCGGTCACGCGATGCGCGCCATGCGCAAATTATTGAAATCACCGCAACAAAATAACTCAGCGGAATTATTTTATTTTTTTTCTCACTTGCAAAAGATTACAAACAGCAACACTGGTGCCAACAAAAAAAAAACGAAGAAACAACCCTACTTAAAAAAAGCGTGCGGGTTCAGTTCAAAATAATTCGTCGAGTTTTTCAATTTTAAAAATGTCGAAGTGGACGGAAGATATAATACACTTAATTCTGTTGAGGAATATTTCAAAGCCGAAGAACGAGCATTTGTCGATAATATAATGTCAGCTATAGCAAAAACTAATTTTGGGTGAAGGAAGTCGAATCGCAGACGCCAACACATCAAGCTACCCGAAACTGTCAAAATTTCCCAGTCAAACTTGAACCTAATACTTTAGCGATAAAGTTAAAAATCTATTAAAGATAATTGAAAGATTGTTGTAGCTTGATGTGCTGGCGTCTGTACTAAATTTTCACTTAAAATTGAGTTAAAATTTAGTTATCTACTTAACAACTTAATACGTGTAAACCAGTCCAGTACCTTATCTCATTTTAAAAATAAATGGTGTTTGTCTGAAAACATTTCTTTTCATTATGGTTTCATTTGCTTTTTTGATGCCTTCAGATGGCTTGTCAATTTAAATTCGATCGCTTTTACACTTTTAGGTAAATTTTAATATATTTTTGTAATAATCTATTTTGAAAGGTAATAAATTTCAAAAGGTATGCAAAATAAATCTGCGAGTCAACATTTCATTAATTTCCAAAAAATGAGTGTCGAGGAAAGTGAAGCTGACGATATGCGAGATTCTCTAAGTGCTATCGCTAGTGAAATACAAAAGTACGTACCTACCTACTTAAATAGAAACCTAAATGTCGCATCAGTCAACAAACTTATTCAGCCGTTTAATTAGCAGCCTAGCCTTTTCATTGAACGGCGCTGTTTAATTAACAGCCCAAGCGGCATCCCGGCATTTCATTGCCACAGCTAGTTAGGTTCGAATGGGGTGACGATACCATTCATGTTAGGTTCCTTTAAACCCTGCAGATAGAAATAGGAGCCGAACGTTTCTTTTTCATTGACTTATCTTCCGTCGTTTCGTATGTATTTTCAGGCTTCACAAAAAATCTGATGATGCAAATGAATGCAACTATGCTGAAATATTGAATAAACTAATGAAATACAAGTGCGATATAAATGTGAAAAATCTACAAATAAATCATTTAAGATCAAATCTGAAAACGGCGTGCGGTAAGCATTTAAATGATACCTCTTTATTAAAAGTGTATAGAATAGAATACAAAACATTTATTCAACATAGACACAACTGTACAGCAAACACGGTCATCGTAAAAAGGAAGAATAATGTTAGGATCAATAATTTTATTTTTTTAAGATACTATCGTCTTTGATGTGTGTATTCCAACTAGCTTGGAAATACCTATTTAGTCTGTCCAATTGGTTTTTGAAACAGTTTAGTGTGGGAGCTGTCACGACACTTCCACTCCGGGTTTCCACGCTGTTACGACTCGGTTAGGTCAGAGTTGCTTCAAAGGCTTCTTCCTTGATGAATTTCTCCATAGCTTGAGGGAATGCTCTCATAGGTGTCGAATCAGGAAATTATTCCTGATTTAAATAAACGGTAGTTATACTGTTTTCAGTTATATTCAAACCCAACTGCCAACCAACTTAAAACTTGAATTATTTTCAGCTGTGGCAAAAACAATATCGTCAGCTAAGGCTTCTGAAATAGCATCGCTTAGCACACATTTAGAGTTTACAAGAAATCAGTATTTGAACTTAGAAAAACAACAGAGTGATAAAAATCTGATAATCAACAGCTTAAGTAAAGAAAACCAGGCTCTTCGTGATCTACTTGAATTTTTCGGCAACGCTATTCAACTGTGTTATCAGCAGCTACAGGGAATTCGAAATGAACGCGTAGAAAATTTTTCCCCTGTAGAACAACTGAAATATATTATTGTCTGCTGTGGAAAGTATCACGCAGACCACTGTAATGATCAGGACAAGTGCATCCGTCTGGAACAGAAGAACAGATTTCTGAACAACAAAATGATCATTATGGAAAATCATTTGGAAGCAGCTCGAGATGAACTTCGAAATCTTCGTACATGCATAAAGTCTTACAAGGATAAAAGAGAAGCGATAACGAGACCGCAAACTTGTATCGGTGTCGTATGCTCCGAGTACAAATTAGGCTCATATCAAAACAACTTCACAAAACTCACGATGACAAAAATTGAACTGTCCAAATGTTCATCAGTAGCAAACATTAGAGAATTGGATCTGACGAATCACATAAAATCGGTGAAAAAACTTCTTGATGATCATGATAACCTGATAATGGATTTGAAAAACCTAAGCAATAAATGTTGATAAAACTTTTTGCCCACATTTTTATTATGTAGATAAAAATTAACCCTTGCATTTGAGCGTGGTGGCTTGCAGGGATGATGAAATTTGTACCTAGGTAATGGCTTCGACGCCAGGCAGGGCAGCTACTTTAAATCACCTCTGCCCTCAAAACGGAGAAGGAAAACATTGTGAGGTAGCCGCTACCTATGTACGGGGGTCATACTGAAGGTTTTTAGAATAGACCAGAAAGAAAAATGATTCCAATTTCGAATCAGGAACTCTTTGGAAATCTGCGTACACTTTTTTTTTTTCATCGGCTGCTTTTCTTACTGGTCTATACTAAAAACTTTCTTTCTTAGTTCGTAATAATGAATTCTTTTTTTTTTTGTTTTTATAAATTGGAGGCAATTTAAAAAGTGTCTGTCGTGCGTCGACATGGATTGGTAGTCCTGATTTCATAGCTGTTATAGATGGATACCTCATAATTTGACGGAAGATTAAAAACGTTTAAATTGGTGCCATTCAATGCTTGAAAAGTACGACGTAGGTAACTCGAATACTGTATATGACATCGTCACAGGTGATGAAAGCGGGATAAAGTGTTACGATCCCGAAACCGAAACCAAAAAACAGTCTGCGCAATGGATGTTTCCATTCGAAGATTTGCTGAAAAACGTAAAGAAGGGCAGAAGTCAAGGGAAAAGAATGATTGCCTCACTCTTTGAATGGATGGGTTATTTCGCAACAATTGTACTAGAAGCTATAAGGACTGTGACTGCAGATTGGAATGTCAGTCATTGTTTACCATTTCTCTTTGAAAATGTTAGACAGCAGTGCAAGCGCGTACCCAGGATTTGAGCTAGGGGGGGCAGCTCATACCTGTTCCGCTGGTTGTTATGCTCCATGGCCGACGACAGTGCACTGAGCCGTCGACGAGTGCGGGTGCAGGCGCGGCGTTCATTTGCGTTCGTCCCGAATATTCCCAGTCGCAACCAGGTGGCAATCGGGAATAAACGTCCCAGTGCCACCTGGAGGCAACTGGGAAGTTTAGTATTGCCCCGTCTTCAAATCGCTGTATACTGCGGCGTGCATTGCCAAACCCCTCATCGCTGTCTGTCTTACGGCCGCGATGAGGGGGTTGGCGATCTGACTTTTCCAATTTGGTGTTATATATAATCCAGAGGCGCATTAAATGTTGCCAGCGTCCTAGGCACCTCATCGGCGCCCCTAAAGTGGTTACGAGCAGGAGCGGATTCAGAACTTCGCTCAGGGGGTAGGGGCAAATATTTGTCTTTGTGCGGAGACGGGAAGTGCAATTATTGCGAAAATGGGCCCAACAAATTATATGTTTTTATTTCGGTGATTGCAGTACAACCTAGGAGGTTGTCGACTGCTTTACCGGACTTGCCTGTGGCGGACTTAATATAAATATTCAAGCCAGGGCCAAGGTATTTAAAACATACAAACTAAGCGACTACAAGCTAAGGGCACCCCCTGTGGGGTACGGGCCTCGTCTTAGGGCGTCGCTGGGGAGAGGACAGCTAGAGATGGGCTGAATCGAACTAGGATTATTATTTAGGGATGAATTTAAAACTACAGCTCAGCTGGCTCGAGCAAGGGTCGGGGCGGAGATTGACGGGCACGTCGCGGCGGGCCTCGGCGGCAAGGGGGGAAGGATAGCGTAATTTGCGTAGAGGGCACCAGCACTCTACGCAAACTACGACCGTTGCCACCCTCCACAATCAACCACTACAAAATCAACTACACGAGGTCTACATGTAGAGTCTTATTGCGGACATAGTAGGGAGCTCCCGTACTTTTGCGCGGGAAACGGTTTTGGAGCGTCTGCATCCTATGGAGTTGACGAAGATTTGCGTGTGCAAAGACGGCGTAAACGTACGTCATGATGAGACGGATGACCGTAGTTAAGAGCGCAATTTGCACATGACTGACAACTTGCTACGGGCGGTTGTGATAAAAAAATATACGTAAAAAATTATAGTGAGCGTAGCGAGCTCGAAATTTTTAGGATCTCGTAGGCATAGCTTAGGATTTTTAACAATACGCATAGAAACAGGATTGAGTTTATCGACTCATTCGGATAGGTAGGCTACAAAAACCTCGAACATTCCAGATGCGAGGGGATCAGACTAGATTACTTTTATACATCTATGGAATTATTAATTACAAATCAATTACGAACTCCGAGCTACCACTGAGAAATGACTTATAGGAAAACAGAATGACACTCCGTTCAACCCGGGAATTGAATTCAGGACCCAACGCTCAGCAGCCGTGGTTTGTAACCGCAAGACCAATGAGACGGTCATAAACAAGAGTATTATTGTAAATAACGTAAACAGTCGGCAGATGATTGGTTTTTGGGATCGGGCCATTTAGGAGTAATTAAGATGTAATTGGGGCTTACTTCCGAAACTCTATACAAAGTATGATTTTTTAATTTATGTAGATACAATGTAGCATTTTCCAACTCAACATTTTGCACAGACACACACGTTTTTAATTCTCACGCACTTTCTCTTTCCAATAATAGAAATTGACAAGAAAATTGACATTTAACTTTTCTTCTAGGTGGGGGCAGCTGCCCCCGCCCCTGCCCTTAGGTGGGTACGCCCTTGCAGCAGTGCCCAAGAAGTAGGATCCTCCTCCACCACGACAACGCTCCAGCTCACTCTGCCAGACGGACTATCGAATATTTGTCAATCGTAGATGTGGAGTTAGTGAGTCATCCTGCTTAGGTGCAGTCCCGACCCTGTCACCTTTAGACTTTTATGTATTTTCAAAAATAAAAGATCAATATAGAGGAATTCCTTTTATTGACCCTGAAGATGACGGCATCTTCAAACGCAGCCACGGGGCTGCGTTTGGGCCTGCGTATTAGATTTCGGCCTTCTCTCTCACACAGAAAGGAGGGCTGTGTTCCAGTAGTGTGTAGCCTATTACGCTGTTGCATTTCAGATAGTTCTATTCCTGGTTTAGTCAATCGACTTGTAAACATTTGTGAGTGAATTTTGGTGGTCGATAATATTCGTTGCCCAAATTAGTAAAAGCGTTACTACACTGGTGTAGTCGTTACAGTTATCTCTTGTAAACTCAGCTAATTTCAACTGAGCCGCCTTGACTGAAACTCGGTCGGGAGGATATTATAATTATCTACTGGTGTAAAAATGTGACGAGTTGAAGACGTTCAGAATCAGACAAACATAGCGCAAATGAACTGAAATGATTTTAGTCCTTTTCGGGGCAGCAACTCGTTTGCTATTCATTTATACTCTGTGTGCATGGAATTAGTAATAGCACATCTGTGTCTGTCAGTGTCAGTTTTCAACCCTACTTCTCCTATTAGTTGTCATTGATCAATTTTCAACTTTGACATTTCGTTTGTAGTAGTCGCGCGCACGTGTGGTATTTTATGTAGTTGTTTATATTGCTTTGCTATATTATACATACATTTCATTACATTCGTCTAATAATAACATCGATGCATGTTGCTTAAAGTGTATGCAACAGCGATATTGAAACACAGTGCTGCAAGTGTAAAGTTACGCCGGTATTGTAGAACTGGTACAATGTCTTTAGAAGAAGCAAAACAATTCGCCGCGCACCGGGCAGTTGATGAGTACGTAACGAATGATTGCATCTTCGGCGTCGGTAGTGGATCCACGGTTGTGTATGCAGTGCAACGACTCGCTGAACGCGTTGAAACTGAGGGTTTGAAGGTGACCTGCGTGCCTACATCGTTTCAATCAAAACAGCTGATCGTCAAGCATAACCTTAGATTAGGAGAACTCGATACGAGTCCCATGATTGACGTCACCATCGATGGAGCTGACGAAGTGGACGCCCACATGACTCTGATAAAGGGTGGCGGCGGTTGCTTATTACAAGAGAAAATAGTAGCTTCTTGTTCTAAGAAGATGATAGTAATTGCAGACTACACTAAAGATTCTGTCAAGCTAGGAGACAGGTATAAAAAAGGAATACCTATTGAAGTAGTACCAATGGCATATGTTCCTATTCAGAACAAGATTGCCACTCTATATGGAGGAGAAGTCAAGTTGCGCAAAGCGGTTGCTAAGGCAGGACCTGTGGTGACTGATAACGGTAACTTCATCCTTGACTGGATCTTCACTAACCAGGACTCGGACTGGGACAAAGTTAACAATGTTATTAAGATGATTCCTGGTGTCGTTGAGACCGGTTTATTTGTGAACATGTGTGAAAAAGCATATTTTGGACAACCTGAAGGCAATGTAATTGAGAGGATTGGTGTGAATAACTGAATGGATTCCCACTTCCTATATGCTCTAATCTTAAGCTCAGCTATTTTTTTAGGAACTTATAATGTTTGTGTTATAAGGATCAATCAACACATCAACATTTTAATGCCATGTATTCCTAAAAAGAATGAGGCATTCAAAAACGAATAGTTGAGAAACAACTAAATCAAATTTATTCTCTTTGTGTACTTATGTATGCAGTTGTGATAAAATTAAATGAAATCTATTTTCATATCAACATTCAAAATTGGACGGTAAACTGTGATAAAAAAAGAAATAAGATGACGTAATATTGGGAGTACTTTATCAGTAAGAAACATTGAACTAATGTTACTTTAACAATCAAATGCCTTAATGGGTGGTTAAAGCTTGATAAGAATTGGCTTCGCTGATAAAGTGATAAAAGTAGTTCAACCATTTTGAAGCTAACTGTATTTAGGTATCACTGTTACTATAAATTCATTAAGAATATTTGTTGTTATACTTTTCCCCCTAAAAGTGTAGGTGATCATCTGCATTGCATTGCATTTATGCTATGGTATTCAAAAGGTTTACTTTTGAACACCTGAGCATAAATGCATTATACATAACACCCACACCAAGTCATAAATGTACTGTATTTTTTGTCACATATAATAATCATAATCTATGTAAAAGAACTCCAGTACTAATTATAGCATTTGTAACTAAATGGTGTCTATATCATATCCCTTATGGTGTTATCCTCCTAGTGTATGTGAAATCTAGAAAAGACAGCTCAAAAATATAACGAAGCTCTCATACTTCTTTGATTTAATCAAATATTAAACACTTGTAGGTAATAATAAACTTTGGCAAGTAAAAAGTTGAATCTTTGATAAATAAAACCATTGTGCTTACACAATGGTTTCATTTATCAAAGATTACCTCTTAAGGTAGAACATTGATAATAAAAAAAAAACATGTGATTAGGCCTTAACCTTACTCTATATTATAATATTTTAAAACTTATCTTACAAAACTAAAGAAAGCTTGCAAAATTATTTGCTTAGAAAATAAGAAATATAGTGAATGTGTCAGCTAACCAGATATTAATAAGATCCTTTCTTCATATTGGAATAATATTTTGTATCCATACAAGAACATGTTTTAGTATACTTATTTTGGAATGTAAGAAAAGCTATTTTAATAAAAATCAAATAAATTTTATATTTTTTTCTGCAAAAAAAAACGATTTTCAAATTAAGTATTTGACAACACAGAACTACACCATATGATAAAAACAATAAGGTACTCTCAAAATCACTTGAATTGTGCAATCATCCTAAAGATAACTTACCAGATTATAAACTGGCATTCTGAGTAACCACCTTCACTATGCCATAAAACCATGTAAACTGAACACATTTCAACACCTACAATACATTTTTCTTATCCAAACTATTTAAAATCAAAGTACATAACATTATGCCAATTATCCTTTTAGGCTAAGCAGTGCTACATTAGCAGAAAGTACCATTTTCAACAGTTTAAAGCCTTACTTGCACTGGGGCACTTTTGCAGCAAGTAATCTTTTTGAATAGAAATAGAACCAAAAATAGAATAAATCTAAGAGGCGTGTAGTTGCATGTCTAATGGCCGGTCTCAATATCGTTATATATGTATCTACCTATTGAAACCGGCCGTATATCGCGAAAAATGTTAGGTATCCACTTGCCACCTATGTAAAACTTCACACCATTCTAGTGCTTGTACACTCAAATAACTTGCAGTGGAAATGTACCAGAAAAATGATATAGCTTCAGAATTATAGTAAAGTTTCATGAAGCTTTTATTATCTATGACAACAATAAATTGACACCTGTGAGAGAGAGAAAAAAGGTACAATCAAAGTATTAAAACGGGAACTACAAGTATATTATTTTATGCCTATCTACATTTTATAACATTTAGATATATTTTTTCTTATAATATAATAGGCTGAGAGCAGAGATAATACTGACAAACTTAAAATTGAAACTGATACCCTGTGAAAATGTCAGGAAGGAAACAAACGGGCTTTTAAAAGTAATTCTCCCTTTGTGTAAATCTTAAAATAATTGCATTGTTTGTAACACTAAGTAAGTATTCAGTTGCAGTCGAAAATAGTTATACTTTACCACACTTATTAACATAATATTATACTGTAAATATTTAGTACAGACTAGTTTTCTTCATAATACGCAAGAACTCTTCTTGATTTATTTCTCCATCACCATCTCTGTCAGCCTCGTCTATCATTTCGTGAAGCTCCTCATCTGTTAGGTTTTCACCAAGTTCCTTAGCCACCCTCTTCAGATTCTTAAATGATATCTTGCCTGAAAAAGTCAAGTTACAAATGTTAAATAATAAAAAAGAATTAACCTTGAAGTTTCAAAGATAAACATTTTTTTTCTTATGAATAAAGTAACTCATGAAGTCATGATTCAACTAGACAAGTCTGAACAGGTTGGAACTTGATCTTTGCTGTCAGTGGCACATTGTCAGAAATGCGACTGCAAATACAAAATTTAAATGAAAAGCTTCATAATATTTGTACCCACCAGTCTCATCATCATCAAACAGCTTAAATGCTTTCATAATCTCTTCTTTAGTGTCCTTTTCTGCCATCTTAACAGTCATTAACTCTTGAAAGTCTTCAAATGACACTTTACCATCTCCTTTATCTATTTCAGCAACCATCTTTTTGATTTCCTCCTTTTTAGGTTCAAAACCTAGCGCGCGGATAGCTACCTTTAATTCTTTTGTGTCTATTTTTCCTGTGCTTTCTGTGTCAAAAAGATCAAATGCTTCTTTTATGTCTCTCCTCTGTTCGTCTGTTAGCTCAAACTTGGGTCCTGACTTCTTGCGGACTCCTCCTGTGTTATTTGAGCCCACAGACTTCTTTTGAACGTTTGCTACAGCAGTTGCCTGTAAAATTTGAATAACAACATTGTTTAGTGCATCAGGTAGATACTTACTGAGACATAGTATTCCCTCATATTCTGACATTTATTCAGGACGCCTTGTAAGTAGTATTCCTAGTTTTATATATGTGTACAACAAAATCTTAATCATAATAAACAACGAGCGAGGTTTCAAATAAATCAATAGTGCAAACATTCACTTACCATTATGATAATTGGGGAAATTATATATTCTGGGAAGTGTTTCACATAAAGCTTTGATTACAAGATATATAGCATATCTGTAGTTCACGATGAAAAGGAATCTATTCAATTTATGGATCCAACTTCTAATTTTATTTCCAAATCAAATAACCATAACATTGAATAATTTTATTAGTACCTACAGCCTGTTGTATGTTGACAATGACAAGACAGCTGCGATCGTCATGACAATTTTATTGACAGGTAGAGCTGTGGCTTGAGCATGGGAGTAGTAAGAACATGCTTTGAGATACAGCATTACTTTTTGGGATTGGATTCTCGGGTCGGAATTATTAATGTTTTTTTTCGTTAAGAAAACCTCAATTTTAGCAATACATATAACATGGAACTAAAAATATCGCCCACTTAACACGGAGCTATGGGAAGTCGCCCACGACGACTCTTTCCATCGATTCAGTAGTACGTTTCGCCAAAAGTAACGCGCAGCAGGCTGCCTCATGCTAGCGAAGGAGGAGGCGGGCCGCGCGAGGGAAAGGCAAGGCCTTCGCCTCAACCGCACAGAAGAAGACGTGTCGGGAGTCGCAGGGCGATCCCCAGCCGCCGTAGGCGCGGGCCTGCGGACGGCGAGCGTTGGGTGGCTGGCTGTCCGATCACCAATAGGCCCGGGTCGATGGCGCGTTGTGTTTCACGTGCGCCTCAAAGAGATGTCAGCATAGACGGGGCCCGCTAGGGCCAGAGCCTGCCAAAGAGTCACCGCGGCCCTGGAACGCAAAGGGCTTTAAAAGGAGCACGGATGGGTTTTAGTCAGTAAGAGTCTGACACGAGCGGAAGAAGTCATTTGATGATTTCCCATCCTTAAAAAAAAAAAAAAGCAGGCTGCCTCGTTACTTTTGGCCGTTTATCGCATTTACAGCGTACGGTAGATGTAATAGAACCGCATTGTATTTGTAATTAGCATCGGTTCTACAAAAAGCACTCTCGCATCGCATTAGGCGATATTGGGTAATGACCAATGAGGGTGGGAAAGAGCTGCGCTCATTTCGTTACTGTATCGAGACCGTAGCGATGTTGAATCGTGGTTATTTATGCAATCTTTTTGCTGCAAAGTCGCTGTGGGCGACCTACCTAAAACAGCATCATTATATCAGCCGAAAGACGTGCACTCCTGGACATAGGCCTCCTCCAAAGGGGATTGCCACACCTGGCAGGCGGGTTGGCGATCGCAGTGTAGCTGTTGCAATGCACAGAGAATGCTGCTGCCCATTCTCTGGTAAATTATTTTGTCGCCGCTTACGACACCCACGGGAAGTGAAGGGATGGTGCCATTCTTTTACGTCCTACACCATACAGAACTGATGAAATAAAAACGCTGGTTTATAGTATACGATTTTAAACTACGGCTGGAAGTTGCTAATTCTTGTTTATTATAGATAGTTTTGAAGAAAAAAAATCTGTCAGGTCTGGTTCAAACTATTAGAAAAATTAGAATCCATACTTTTTTTACAGTCTGGGAAATCATCAAATTACTTCTTCCGCTTTGGGCGGAGCGAAAGGGCGTGTCACACTCTTTATTGACTAAGAGACCAGGTGCCGCGGTGAAACTTACGAACAAATTCCGCGACTCTGGCTAGAACCTAGGTATACCTTTTTTTTTTTTTTGATCTCGGTGGGAAATCCTCCACCCTGGGGCGGGTGGAGGGGTCTGTCAGACTCTTACTGACTAAAACCACCCCGGTGTTCCATCTCCCACCTACGCCGGGGATCGCAGGAACGTAAGCGACTTCCGCAATCCCCAGCTGGTGCCGGCCCGCCACTGCGGGCCACCTCGCGTCGGCGAGGGGAGTGAGGTGTTTAACTCCCCTCGCTACGTCAAAGAGGGGCGCACGGGAACACCACGCGCCGCCACCTCGGGTCCGGATGAGTGGGGGGCGACGGACGTAACCTAGGTATACCTAACTTAACATTAAAAAAAAAAACTGGCCATGTGAGAGTCGGACTCGCGTGCAAAGGGCTCTGAACGAATTTCATTTTTGTAACATGTAATTTGAACACTAGACATAAAAACCTACAGGCACCACTAACAAAAACAAAACTAATCTATAAGGCAAAGAATTATTATCTGCATTTCTTCCAACATTTTAGGAACAATAGTTTCGGAGATTAGGTGGGAATGGTCATTTTTGTCTTATTTCTTGAATAACTTCAAAACCATTTATTTATTTAAAATTATGAAAAAAACTATACCGTCACAATAAGCTCTTTCATTTGATGTCACACGATACAGTTTAACTTTGTTTTGAAATTCTAGTTTGTCCCGAAAAAGTAATCCCCATACTCAAAATTATTTATTTACGTAACGTGTACGTGTTGGGGTCACAGAAGTTCATGTGTATGTGGTAGGTACGGGGTACCTACCAAATTCGGTCCAGTAGATTCGGAGAAAATTGGCTGTGACTGACGGACAGCCATCAGACACACCCGAATGATCCTATTAGAGCATAAGGGTTCTGTTTCTTACGGATGTTCCGAACCCTAAAAAAGCTGTAGGTATTCGATTTCTTTTCATGGTTTTTCTAATTGGTTTCTCAACAGTAATCCCCTAACTTGTTTTCATCCAAAGGAAAGGTAGATTCTTATGGAGAAGAACGGACAAGAAACTCCATAGTTACTCTTTTCAAATAATGACTTTACAAAATTTGGTGTACAAAAATTAATTTAATATTATGTGAGGACGATGCACCCAGAGTATGCTACTTATAAGAACAAAGTATCACCAGCAGAGGTAAACTTATTCATTTCCTAAAGAAATTTAGGTAAATGGTAGTCACATATTTACAAACCTTGGAACCATTAATTAAACAACAGTGTGAGTCAACAGAAATATAAAAACACAAAAAAAGAAACAGTATATCTATAAAGTTAATACATAAATCAACCAGTTTGACCTTCACCCTTGATTGTCCTATGGAGCAGGACCAGCATGTTTCGCAACATTCTTATCCTGAATGTAATCTTCTAATTTGTAATATGCTTGTTCACAAAGTGTACCTACTTTTAACATGAGTTTTAATTTTTTTTTCATTTAGTTCTAATAAGAAGGTATTTTGTTGTAACATTTAACACAATACCCCATGAAAGAAGTGTGGACTTTAGCTAATCTAAAAAATGGTTGATCTAATTTGTCTTTATTTCTAGTATTAAAATTATGTCTATCACTAATTTTACTAAAAAGATGTCGGTTTTTCCGCACATACATAATATTTTCATAAATGAATTGGCAAGGGACTGTCATAATATTAATCTTTTTAAAAAGTTCCCTAAGAGAATCACGGCGACGCAGATTATAAACGGCTCTGACAGCTCTCTTTTGTAAAATAAATATGGATTCAATGTCAGCAGCCCGACCCCACAGCAAAATACCGTACGACATAATGCTGTGAAAGTAACTAAAGTAGACCAAACGTGCGGTTTCTACGTCTGTTAACTGTCTTATCTTTCTAACAGCATACGCGGCTGAGCTTAGACGACCCGCAAGAGATGTTATATGAGGCCCCAATTTTTATTTCTCGTCCAATGTGATACCTAGGAAAACCGTCTGATTAATGAACTCCAGTTTTTCTCCATTCAATATGATGTCACATTCGCTACTTTTAACATTTGGCAAAGAAAATCTAATACATTTAGTTTTTTTTTTCATTTAAAACCAAGTTGTTTGCCGTAAAACCAATTTTGGACCTGATGAATAGAGCTATTGACGTCGTCAAGATTTTATGAACGTCGGTCTATTTTAAATATTAATGATGTGTCATCCGCAAATAACACCATATTTGGTTGATTTTTAAGTTACATTGTTATTATTATTATATGTATTATATACAGGGTGCCTGATAATTAATGGATAACCTTAGTAAAAACCAAGTAGTACAGACGCCAGCACTTCAAGCTACAACAATGTCAAATTTCTTTGATAGATTTTCAACTTTATTCAGATTCAAGGTTGATTGGGAAAATTTGACAGTTTCGGGTAGCTTGATGTGCTGGCATGATTTTTTAAATAATAAATCGATGTTTTTGTTCCCTTATTTTACTTATCTTGTACACCACAAACTCAAATTAATGAATTCCATCGGTTTTAGGGGAACCCTAAAAACCGATGGAATTCATTAATTTGAGTCAGCAAGGAACCCTTATATTTGCACCATGTCCGTCTGTCTGTCCGTCCGCGGTTTAGCTGTGACGCTTAGCGCTAGAAAGTTGAAATTTGGTATGAGTATACATATTAATCACGCCGACAAAGTGGTAAAATAAAATCCCGTACACAGTCAATCTCGAACGCGAACCAAGATCAAAATCAATTATCAGGATCCGTGGACCACGTCACTTCACGAATGTACAAGAGCCTCCTCTTGTACATTCAGTACAGTACAGTACGGTACAGTACAGGAGACTGGGAGGCATATTTTTTCGTTATGGTTAACAGGGAAGCAGACGCATCTAAATCCCATGAAAAATAATAAAATGCCGACGTATAACAGCGCACCACGCCGAGCCGGCCTTCTTAACTACGTGGAGGTACAAAATAAAACTAACCACCATATAAAAAACGTCATGTATTACAATTTACTTGAATTGAATAAATTTTATTCAAATAATAACATGGGATAGTAAACAATAATTACAATAAAATATACACATTTGATCTTTAGGCGGTACACCACTTTTAGGGTGCAGAAGGCATGGTTCCTATGGACTTCATGAGGTGGTAGCAGTGCGGCAGGCGGCTGCGGTGGCCTATCTTCTGCAGTGTGGCGGCGGCCTGCGCCAGCATGCCGGCGCGCTCGCCCGGCGCCGCCAGCACGGCGGCGGGCAGGTGCTTGCACGCCATGTACAGCGCCACCGCGCGCTCGCCCTCGCCGCCGCCGCCCTCTAGCGCGCGTTCTGTTAACAGTTTACAACTCATATAGCTTCTGCTTCTGCAGTACAACTGCAACACTGTGCAATGATCAAGATTGATCTGCTGTATGGGGTGAAATGCTCGTCAGTATTAACTTTAGTATTAAAACAAAAGCCACACTTGTTGCTATGAAACAAAGGCTTTTTCTATATCAAATTATAAAAATGGACGTGCAGTTGGCTGTATAAATCAATTCAAAATCCAGCATCGAAAAATAATCATCAGGCTTCTTTTGATGTGAAACATCTAATGCGGCGGGTGAGACCTGCATGACACTGGACGGCCACATCAAGTCACGTCATGCGTCGCCACGTTATATGATAGCATGGACTTATACTTTTTTTTATACGTCCATGTATGATAGTTTATTTTATTTACGCCATTTTTGTCCTTTCATGATATTATTATCTTTACAAAATAATTTCGATGTTTCACATCTGTGAGGTATCCCACAACTGCTCACTTTTTTAATTCCCCTTCAAGCCAATTTCGTATATTTCGCTCAAAACATTAAAAGTTGTTTTTTACCTTTTCCACAAATTATGGACGAGCGATTGAGCCTGGGTCTTAGGCTGCCGTCCAGCAGCTGTTGAGTGCGTCTGGGTGCCGCACCCGCCATCATACGGCACACCGCAGATTGCAGGAACACGCGGGAAGTCACCCACTGGAAAATATACGATACAATTTAAAGCTGATTTGTGAGGGAGTGTGGTATAACAGCATCCTGGGAGATATAGCGGACAGATGGGACAGTCCCTGGGGCATTGGATAAGCCTGCATTTGAGTGTAGTGTAGGTATATAATTGTATTGTTTCCGGTAGTAGTATACTAACCAATTAATGGACTCTGTCTGAATTAAAAGATTTTTTTTTATAAGCAGGAAGGTTCGGGAACAGCATCATTGTTCCGACAATAACGAAACTAAACGAGTAGGGAACACTATGCTTCATTAGATTTGAAGCGACCGACGGTGAAACTAGCTGCTCTAATTTATTTACTTTTTTACTACATAATACATATATATTTTAGGAAGGATACTGACGGAAATTTTGCTGAAAATGTTGCAAGTACGATTACTACTGTAGCACCTCCATTTGTGATCATTGTTATTATTAGTGATAGATTAAAAAAATACATCAGTGCACTGTGATTTACTAAACAGTTAATGGACTAAGGAAAAGAACTTGGATTGGATTAGTATTGCATATGTTCAACACAAAAAATCTACGATCAACCAATTCCAAACAGTTTAAGACAGTGAGACATGTCGATATCATTGGGTACTAATCATAAATGAAAAATAAGGTTTTAGTAAATGTACAACATTACTGGATTTATGAAGTTGTTGGTTACTTGAAGGAAAGGCTAGGTTGATAGAGAACACTGAAGGAGTAGTGAACATTTTCTTTAGTCCAATGTGTTTGAGAATAATGTTTTACCTCAGTGGCTCCAGTGCTAACCTCAAATCCGTAGTCAGGGGTCAACGTCCCCTCCGAATTCTTGTTGTAACACACAAAATGCATCAATAATATTTATTTACATGACATTTTTGGCAATTATCGAATGTTCACATTCCAGATCTGCAGAGGACCACGTTTTTTTTTTTTTTTTTTGGATGGGAAATCATCAAATGACTTCTTCCGCTCTGGGTGGAGCGGAAGGGCGTGTCAGACTTGTACTGCCTAAAATCCATCCGTGTTCCTTCAAAAGCCCTTTGCGTTCCAGGGCCGCGGTGACTCTTTCGAACAGATTCCGCAACCCTGGCAGGCTTTGGCCCTAGCGGGCCCCGTCTTTTATGCTGACATCTCTTTGAGGCGCGCGTGAAACACAACGCGCCATCGACCCGGGCCTGGTGGTGATCGGACAGCGAGCCACGCAATGCTCGCCGTCCGCAGGCCCGCGCCTACGGTGGCCGGGGATCGCCCTGTGACTCCCGACGCCCGGGGCGTCTTCTCCTGTTGCGGCGGTTGGGGCGAAGGCCTTGCCTTTCCCTCGCGCGGCCCGCCTCCTCCTTCGCTAGCATTACTGCTTCGCAGAAGGAGGTGACCGCTTCCCAAGCCTCCTCGCTCCGGACCATGGATTCAACCAGGGCCGGACGCGAGAGGTCGCCGCCGCCGATCGCCTCGACGAGGACACGGCGGTGCTCAGCCCAAGCAGGGCAGACCTCCACCGTATGCTCCACCGTGTCCTCCGGGCGATCCTCACAGTGCTGACACCCGGGCGTGTCCTCCCGCTTAATCCGAAACAGGTACCTCCCGAAACAGCCGTGTCCGGTTAGTACCTGCGTCAGGCGGAAGGTGAGGACGCCGTAGCGCCTCTCCAGCCACTCCTCAAAGAGGGGTCTTATCGCCGCAATTGTGGCGTGCCCATGCAGAGGACCCCTACAAATAAAAATTAACGAGCAGTAGGATGTACTACAACTACCCTCCGAAATCGGTTAGTTCGCGGAGTTTTAATATCCGAAAATCTGACCGGTAGCTGAAACTTTATTTGGTAGGTATGTTATAGAATTTTAGTGGTTTTGGTAACATCACTTGTTTCTTTTCAATAAAATTTATAATCCCAAAGCATACCAAGGATCTTTATCTTGGCTGGCTTAGCTTTCGCTTTAGGGTGTGAAATTAAATACCCACCGGCAAGTTCTGCGAGATCCTCCTCAGTGAATGCAGGTCTCTCTGGAAGGCTCGCAGCTGCACGTGCGGCGCAGGCCCACACAGCGCGCTGACGTCACCGGCGCACGCGCTGTCCGCGCTCGCCTCCCACACGCCCGCGCGCACCTCCAGCAGCCAATCACAGCACAGCACTTGCATAAGCTGTCAAATTGACATTTATGTCAGAAAATGTGCTATGGTTTATTGGATTTGGTCACTTTTTAGAGTGAGCACTTTCTAAGACTACTAAATATTACAGTTACGAGTATGTTAAGAGTTAGCTAAGGGTTAGCTAAGGGTTAGCTAAAGGACCCAAGAGATTTAGGTCGATCGACGGCAGCCAGTCGATATCGGACGTGCGACGAGTATTAGTAATTGCACTTTGAATGTAAAGGTGCTTGAATATAAACAAGTAGAATTTAGAATTAGTCATATTCGATTTGAGTCAGTTGCTACGATGAGTTGGCAAGAACAATGGTATCAAAACATAATGATTTTTTGTACTACTGTGTTTCATTTTGAAAATATATAACGTCAACATTAAGCCACGATGAATGTGTGACAAATTCCGTAATAGTCCTCATTACGGAATTTTTCACACATTCGAGGGTGTGACATAATTTTTTGTTCTTTTTAAACTTCCCTTCTTTTTATATGTGAGTCGGAGAGCAAATATAATTTTATATGTAAATTCAACTCATAAACACAAACCACTTATGTGAAACAATTGGGACTTTTAGCTAACGCAAACTTTTGCAACATTTTATTATATTACTAGTGGACCGCCCCGGCTTCGCCCGGATATAAATGTTTATTCAAAATATTCTTTCATAAAAACCTTCTCCTGACAATAACAAACACAACAAAAAAAGAATTTGCGAAATTGGTCCAGCCGTTCTCGTTCATTTTTATTATATAGATAACTTGTTATACAAAATGTAGCCCAAAAATACAAAAACAAATAAGCAATAAAGTAAAAAAAATAATAAACCATGCAAAAACACCTTCGATGCGATGAATGCAACTAATGCGAGATTTGCCTTGTAGTAAGATTGCACAACTCATGTAAACCAGTGCAATGCAACTACAATGCACTCCCGTAATAGTTATTTCTTCAAGCTCCTTCTAAATATGATTCAAAGAAAAAACTGAAAATGCGCATAAAATTAACGAGCAAAAAAAATTAAATGAAAATATTTTTCAATAATAACAAATGGTTCAAACCTCCTTTGTTGGAACTTACCAACATTAGCTGTGTGGGTTTTCTGCAACAGTAATATGCCAAGGAGTCGGCTAATCGGGTTCCAGCAATATCACACACCTGAAAATTGAAGTGGATCAAAATGAGTCTTCCCATCGAGCAGATACTTGGAACCATTGTGGCATAGCCCCCTCCCACTGCCGCCATTTTGATGGTTTTTTTAAAGTTCCGGCGCACGATCTAACATGCGCATATATGGGTAAACACTTCAAGAATCAAAAAAATGTTAGGAACATGGTGCCCTAAAGTGTCACGTTGCCGAGATATTTCGAGGTAGTCACCATGTGACAATCACGACCATCATTAAAAATGACTTAATTATGTGCTAATTATGTGTCACCGGAAAATTGCAAACGCCGTAAGATTGTAAAATATCGCGTGAAATAGTAAATTATTTTTTCTTAATAAGACACGGATATATTGGAAACTATTAAATTTGGATGGGATTTATTGTGTATAAAACGATTTTTTTCATATTATATTGAGAAATTATAATCTAATAAAGATTTATTACAACCTTACGGAGTCTGCAATTTTCCGGTGACATATGCATTGGATTAAATTGAAATAATAGTTCCCAGCTTGTAATCATTATTGGAAGAAAGTAAAAATAAGAACACGTGAAAACAATATATTTAGAACTTCAAAAAATAAAAATGTTTTATTTGTATAAATACCGAGAACTTTATTACAATACAATCTACTTCATATAAGCGCGTGATAATATAATTTTTAATGATTGTCATTGTTCTCACATGGCGACTTTACCTTCAACTATCTTTACACTTTAGGGCACCGTGTTGTTGACATTTTTTGTTTGTTTAAGTGTTCTCTACCTACATATGCATGTTAGATCGAGAGCAACTTTGAAAAATAATACAAAATGGCGGCGGGGGGCTCAGCCAACTCCCATAGAAAAAAGTTCGAACCCCTTGGTGAAAATTGTTTCCATATAAGGCAATTCGATTAGCCACAATGACATGTGTCATGTATCAAACAGATATCAGAACAAAGAAACTGCACTAATAATATAACTACACTATTGTTATTAGAACAAATAAACAAGCTTCGTGGTATTCACAATATTTGCTAATCATAAATGCAAGTTCGTGCGAAGCCAAAGAAAAAATAAAATGCAAGTCGGTATCTTATTTTTAATTATAAAACAAGGCGAGATAACAAGGATTTTTACAGTCTGGCTTCACCAAATTCATTCAATTATTTAAAAACGCTTTGTTCAGCAGTACATTTATTGAAATCGTACAGAATTCAAAACGAATATTATGATTATTTAAAATGTATTTCTTTGTTTGTTAAGGGTAAACCCCGGAAGTTTTGATTTGATTATTAAAAATAGTTTCCTAATAGAAAACTACACTATAACTGGTCGAAGAAGCATTTAATTCTGAAAAAGCTGCCCAAGTGCGATTCGGCCTCGCACTAGAAAGGTTCTGTACCACAATAGCCAAAATAATAATTTAATTTTAATTTGTTCTTATAGTTGCAATTGAAATACCCCCTCGGTTAAAATTTTAACTTTCTACCTATTACGGTTCATGGAATACAGCGCGATGGCAGACAAACGGACGGACAGCGGAGGCTTTAGTAATAGATAATAGGGTTCTGTTGGTTACCCTTCGGGTACGGAACTCTACAAATGGACAATTCGTATGAGAGCAAAGCTTGTTGTAATAATAATAAAAAGTACCTAAGTAATAAATAGAATAACCCATAAATTACAATCAGTAAACAACTATCTTAGAACACAGAAAATACTAAGACTAGCGCCTTCACGAATTTTCAGTAGCTAAAACTTCAAGCTCTAGCAAATTGTTCGCCTTAATACAACAAACACTGTTTAATAATGAATGTACACTCACCTTGAGAATAGTCTCTGCAGTCCTCTCGAACGAACGTTCATCTTGACACTGAGCGAGGCTTAACAAGCCGCGCCTGCTTTTGTACGCCATGTGCAGTGCCCTACGAATAATAGCACAATAGCTATATTTTCATCAGCTCATGTTTATGCTATCGAAGACAATAGTTATTAATGCAACAACTATAAACTATACACTTTTGTTTTATAAACACCAGCGCGACTAAAATTCTAAGTCTTAGCTTGTGTATGAGAATCTTCTCATTGTTAATTAGACTTCTGTTGAATGGTAATTTATTTGAATTTACATGTTATTGACCTGTATTTTATACAAGTGTAAATGTATAAATATTTAGTACCGTAAACTATGATTAGTTTATTGCTGGTCAGAAGCAAATGGTAAGAAGGTTTAAAATGATTGCAGCTGGTGATAATTTAAATCCGATATTCCAGAGTAAGTGGTGTTAATAAGAAAGGTAAGTACGAATCTCAATCAATGTAGCTAATAATCAACATAATCCACACTTACTAAAAGGGTTTTTTTATAAGGATACAGAATAGTACAAGGTAATAAAAAAAACCGGCCAAGTGCGAGTCGGACTCGCGCACCATTATCTATAAAAACGGAAATAAAAACATGTCTGTTACATGGAAGCCCCCTTAAATATTTATTTTATTGTTTTTTTGAGTATTTGTTGTTATAGCGGCAACAGAAATACATCATCTGCGAAAATTTAAACTGTCTAACTGTCACGGTTCATGATATACAGCCTGGTGACAGACGGACGGACAGCGGAGTCTTAGTAATAGGGTCCCGTTTTACCCTTTGGGTACGAAACCCTAAAAAGGTTGTTGAAAATATGTATGGCCTTAATTTTTTTTCTAACCATTAATGTCCCACGGCTAGGCCTTTTTTTGTAACAGTGTGGAATGGATGTCCTTTGCCCTGGGGCGAACGAAGTGGACTGTCAGACTTCTATTGACTTAAACCACCTCGTGTTCCCTCGCACACTTGCACCGGGGGCTACGGGAGCACTAAAGCAATCTTCAATGCAGTCCCGACTGGTGCCTGCCTCTGCAGGCCCGCCTTGTCAAGCGGAGGGACTGACGTGTTTAACTCCTCCCGCGACGTCTAAGAGGGTGCGCGTGGAACAATATGGGCTACCACCTCGGACCTTACATGATGGGGAACGTGTCGAGTGTGCCGTCCCGTCTTCTGCGGGCCAGGAGTGCATTCGAAATCTCCCTTCCCGCTGCCTCCTTCTGCGACATGACATTTCGCAGAAGGAGGTCGCTGCCTCAACGACGTTGCACTACCGACCATGGAATGAATCGCAGCCGGCAGCGACAAGTCACTACCAACCCACGGCTAGGCCTCGCCCAAGTCCTTCTAGATACTCTTCATACGCGTCGCGCGTCGTCCTGAACCATCCCTCATTGTGCATGCTTGCAAATTTCAATGCAAAGACAATTGTTTCTGTAATACATACCCAGGTAAAGGATCTTCACAGTTAGCGAGCGGTTCGGGCAGCATGTTTAGACGGTCACCAATCTCCACGGCCTTGCCAGTGTCGGCCAACAACCACGTGGCGGCCACGCCCACGATGTTGGCCCACCATTCCATTACAGGGTCCCAGCAACCTGCAGGTTAGTAGGTAGTTTTGTAAGTATAATTTCTTTAGTTTTGTAATTAATTTATTCATTAGAGTCATTCGGCGATTCCGCTCTTATAACTTTTCGTTAGATCAGGTAAGTCGAAAATTTTATCGCCCCACTTCGTATAAGTTAGGTTCTCTATTATCTGTTGTATTTTAAATCTGGGCTAGTCATGTACACGCTTCCGGGCGACCCATATGACTGAACACATCCAGTGGAGTTTGCTTCTATTTGGAAAAAGTAGTTTGCGCCCCTGGAACTCTGGAGTTCGGTTTTAACCCCTTGCATCCAGGTTGCACCCCTGGGTGAAAGACGAAAAGACGGCCCTGCATTATTAGATTCTCATTGTTTCTAACTGATATAAAACATTTCGGCAATAAGCTGTTGGAACGTCAACAGGACTTACCGGTATGATGAGGAGCATCCGTGGACACGTCATCAGTAATCAGTTTGATCAGTTCCAGTACATCTCGCGTGTTGCTTCGCTCGTCGGCACACAGCAGCATCTGCAGGCTCTTTTGAAGAAGCTCCAGATGATATGCCTGGAACAAGAGTTTCAGTGAAGTACTCTAAATCCTTGCTTGCTTCCAAAATCGATTGTGGTGATTTTGTGATCAAGAAGATAAAAGTAAGTATTTATTTCAAAGCTGACATCAAAAGTCAGAGCTTATACTTGAAAATACTGGACAAGAGCAAGCCTGACTCGCGCACCGAGGGTTCCGTATAAACTCGTAAGTAGATAGTTCATCAATTACGGGTACCGAGTCTCGATTTCTTCCAAAGGTAAATCACCTACTGAAGTTTAAAAACTATGAAAGTACTCTCATTATTCTGACGAAAAGATAAGTACGACTGAAGGACAAACTTAACTTTATACTTGGAAAAATATACTCCCACACATCGATGTAGGTATGTCACGGTAAAATATATAAATCGAAAAAAACATTCAATGTGATAAAACTACGAATTATCAACTTTCAGTCTTTTGCTGAAAGACCTATCCTTCTTGCCAAATTTCTTGATTCTAGGTCAACGGGAAGTACCCTAAAGGTTTTCATTTACTTGTGAGTACAAAATATGACGCATATGGCCGAAGCGTTGACTTAGAAGCTTCATTTTTTATAGCTTCAAGGGACTGTGCGAAATCATGCTGAAATCAGCTTTTTAGAAGCGTTCCTGAAAAAAAGGATCGTGACAGAGGGACAGACAGACAGACGGACAACGAAGTGATCCTATAACGGTTCCGTTATTTTTTCTTTTGAGGTACGGAACTCTAAAGGGATAATTCACTACTGCATTTAATTTTTCTTTTGCTATGAGACCAATAGCGAAAAAAACATTTGTATAACGTGACAATTAAAAGTACTGAACAGCTGTTCTTTTTGGTTGGCCCCAAAGTAAAAGTTGTTTGTAATTATGAGTACAATGACCCCTTTTTAGGAATTGCATCTTATTTGGGGGCTTTAGAACACCTTATTGTGTGAACCTAGGGCCCTTGGCACTCTTGGCAGTGCCTTTGTTAAGTTAGTTTAAGTGCGTGTCATATATAATATTTCTTAATACTCCCTTTATGTAATGAATTGATTAATTTCTTATGTCATAATATTGATAGCTTGAAAGAAAACTATACAGGTCTCCATGAGCTGATTCATTAACAGGTGGTGTAACAATGATATTGTTTTATTCATTAGGTAATACATCTATCAGTGATGTCACTTTATACAAACATATGGTACCAGGAGGACTGCTGTAACAATATGCTTTTCAAGTTCAAATGTACATATTTTTAATGGACTCTGGTGGTATGTAGTTTGTTATCAACGCTTATATCGTAAAATGCTTATAGACGTGGTTAGGTCGACATTTTCTGTCAATTAGATTATGGGTTTAACCTTTTAAACACCAGAGCAGAAACGCATCGCCGGGCCCCCGACGTCAAGTCACTAATTCGCCGTAATTTTTTTCACATATTTGTGACGTTTGGCGTACAGGGCACGCGCTTGCTTGTCATGTATACGTGACAATGGCGTTCAAAAGGTTAAGTTATTTTGATTTATTTTTTTGAGTCTGACAAAGTAAGGCACGAACATTAAACATGGAACACACGATTTTTTTACTTCTCTAACAAGGTCTCGTTTTAAAATACTTCAGATTGTGTTATAGTATAATTAATTTCTAAGCTTCGCAGTGAGTACTGCCGATCAGTCCGACTTGCTACCTCGGCAAGTGTTCAGCAAATTACCTAATAGAGAGTCTTTTCTTAGCGAAAAACGCTTGCAATCAGACTTCATGGATGTGTAATTGTAGAACTAGTAAATCGAACACAAGCTTTATTTCGTGCTATTTTATGTTGGACATGTTTGAAATCTGAATATGTTTACAAAATAAATTACCCTCATAGCATAAGCCAACGGATCAGCAGGGTCGGGCAGCCGACAGAAGAGCGCAGCAGTAGCCGGGCTACGCTCGTACGTCCAGCGGCGCGTGCGCAGGAAGCGCAGCCCGCGCGCGCTGCCCACCCAGCGCAGGCGCACCGGCCACTCGGACAGCGAGTCCGTGCACCACACGCGGCACAGGCTGAGGTAATATCTGGAGAACAATACGGATGGTTAGTATTTTGGGCTGTTAGAAATCAATTTATTTTTCAATTTTACAGATTGAATCGAGATTCGACTTGAGTTCCAGCAGTGAAAAAATTAAAGAGAGATTGCACATCCAGGTTTTTAAGTGACCATGTGAGACAGCATTTTGCAGTGTTGTAGTCTCTCCAATTTTATTTCGTAAACAACATTTTGTTTATGACAGTTGGTATCTGAAGGCCAATTCCACTCGCAAAATCAATCGAAGGCCAATTCGCATCTCAGTCGCAATCTGTCCAAAATACTTCTAATTTCTCTACATTTTTGACAGATTGCGGCTGAGATGCGAATGCGAATGTTGCTTCAAAATGAGCAGAATTGGTCCTCCGATTATTGAATTTAATCAAAAAAATATACCGTCTTTCTATATTCCACTTACCCACACAACCAATTCCCGAACTTCGGCATGTAGTCCTTGAACACCAGCGCGGCCGTGACATAGGTGTCAGCCAACAGATGCCTATTGCCGGTCACTTCAGCCAAGTTCACCGCTTGCAAGGCCAAGAGGACACGTTCACTCCTCCCGCTGTGGCTTGACAAAATCTCCAGTTGGGCCAGACGATGGGACACTCTTGATACTTCAGCAGCCCAGTGTTGTGTAGCTCTTCTTGAAGGACTGTGAAATAAAATGTTGTTGATTTATGGAGTTTTATTGCTATTGTTTTGGTTCTTTCTCAGAAAAAAAAAGGTAAAACTGATAATAACAATATTGTAATCCATGGATGGAGCAAGGTCTGCCTGACATAATCATTTAACTTTTTATAGAGTATGTGTGAGCCTGTTGAATAAGTCTGCATAAAACCAAATAACGACGTAACGTAATCGATGCGCGTATAAGCGTAAACGAGGCAATGGAGTCAAAGGATGTAAGGATTGAAGCAGGTGGCATTCTGTAATCTCTGTCTACCGCTATGAGAAAAAGGCGTGAGTGTTTGTAAAACCAAATAATACGTCAACAAATCGTTTTTGTAGGAAATGCTGGTGATGTTGGTGTAACAGCCTGTGCCTGAAGCATGAGTTAATTCTTAGCACGCGTCTGGGTCTTGCCCTGCTCTCCACTGAAACACGCCTTATGGTGCGTTTACACGGGCCATGAAAATTTATCAATTATAAACAATACTGTCCATTATGACGTCACAAAATATCATGCAATGTACGGCAGCGGCAGCAAGCGTCAATTTGGCGAAAAACCGGTGGGCGACTGCCCAATTTTCGGACTGTTGTATAATACTCGTATGTTCAAATCGCATGGGAAACTCTGATACCGCGATACAGGATTTCGTTAGTAGTTCGTCCCTGGCGGGATAGATGGTGTTGCGGTTATTTTTGTTGCCGTACTTACAAATTTTGTTTCGTTAGTTTTTCTTGTGGCGGCATTGATGCTGCTACAGAAACAATTTTGCCAAAAAAATTGCCGCATTTTATTTAAGTTCCTACACATTGCTCCACTAATTGTTCCAGATTGATCCATATGTGTTGCCGAGCAATAATTGCTCAAAAATTGCCCGTGTTAACGCACCTATAGTCACAGTTTTTTTACTCAACATTTTTTATTGAATGAACTATAAGAGAACTGATCACTAGAAGGACGCGGTTATCCGCTGGATACGACAAGACAGGTCGATGTGGTGATACTTAGGGGAGGCCTGTGTCCAGCAGTGGACGTCTTTCGGCTGAAGTGATAATGATGATGAAGAACTATGTATAAAACACAGCTAAATGCTACCTGTCACTCCACAAATCACCAGCACGGCGAGCGAGGAAGGATCCAAAAGGTAGTCTTTGCAGCATTTGTCGTAACACAGCAGCAATCAGAGCGGAGTATTTCGCGTGCCCCTGACCACCTGCCTGGACGCTTTTTCCAGACACTGCCAGACTTCGATGTAGTTCTAACCGTGCGTTTGTTAAGTCACCCTGAAAAGCAATTCTTAGTGATTAATACCAACATTGCAATGAACTAAAAGTCGTATTCACAAGACAGCATAATGCTGTTATCGAATTTCAAGAACCTAAAATAAATACTACTGGAATGAAAGCTATTTTAGCGACAATTATACGTTTTGGCGCATTCTTTGCGTTTTGTGTGTGCGTTATTCCAGCAACATAATATCGAATATCATCATATGAGTGTGAGATCAGGGGAGTGAGGGGCGGCAAAATTGACTTATATAGAATAAGTCAATTTTGCCGCCTTCCAACCTAGCCATTAGCTATCCACCACCCACCCCGGTTGGCACGTTGGATGTTGAGAATTTTATGTGTCACCTTCCAACCTACTCCAGGTTGAATAGTGGGAATATTAAAGTATTATTATTGTTCCAAAAAAAGAAGAAGAAATACCTAAATAGGAAATTAGGAACCATTTCTTTCGTTGAGTAATGATTTTAGAAACCAGAATACAAAAAGAAACATCCGATTTTTTTGCCGGTTTTACACTTCTGAACTTGCGACCCTTTCGGCTATTCAATAGAACACAAGGTTTTCGACGTATAAATTTATCAGGTATTACTAAATATTTTGCAGAGCAAAAAGTGCGAAGAAAAGTAATAACCCCAAAAAACAAGAATGTGAAAAAGGGCAAGTTTCTATCCCCAAAAATTCGGCCTATAAAAGTAGTGAAATTAATAGGCCCAGCATTTCAGAACTGCAGAATAGACCATGACTTTAACATGTGTCTTTTGAGAATATTAGTGAACAGAGCTTGGATCTTTCCTGACCGTATAAAAATGAAAAATCGAAAAATCGTTTGTGGACTTTTGCTGAAGAGTTTGAGAAATACGACAATATACATAGGATGCTAGAGCGAGCGTAGTGAGCTCGAAAATTTTGGTGTATCTATCCATACTACTTTTTACTAATGTATCTCGGCCTTGAATAGGATTTTGTTAAACATCCTCCAACGTTACAAGCTCATGATTTATATGGTGTAAGTGTATTTTAAGGGCGGCGAAAATATTCTGTGCCCGGAGCGGCTAAATAACTAGATCGGCCCTGTGTAAGATAATAAGTTCTACAACTTTACAGAAGACCCTGATCTGTAATTATTATAAAGATTTTAATTTTTTTTGTGCAGATAGTATTTTAGTTTTACTATTTTAAGGAAGTAACGCGGTGTGCGCTACTTTACTATACTTGGGTTGCAGCATACAGTAATAAAATAACTAACATCAAAGGCGAAACGCGCCAAGCTTTTACCAATAAGCGGCATTCAAACTTGAATTACTCTCGTTGATATTACGAAAAATGAGTGACAAATAAGAATGTGCGCAGTGCTTACCTTTTTTAAAAAATTGTCAGCATTTCGTTTATGTTTGTAGAAAAGTCCAGCTTCTTTAGATTGTGATTTCGGTACTGAGTCTCCATACACAAGTAACTTGATCAGACAACCTCCCAGTACGAAGAAGTTAATCAGATATATGAAGAAAGTACTAAACAGCCACATTCCCCATGATATTCCTGTAGAACCTAGAATTATAATCAGATATTTGATTATTTATTGAAGTGTGTTGTATTCAAAGAAATATTTGGAAAAAAGTTTGGTGGTGAAACAGATAAGCACACAATTATTTCATCACTAGCTGCCGCCCGCGGCCTCGCCCCCGTGAATGTCGAAATTGATCACAAGGGAACATACTCCCTGGATAAAAAGTATAAAAAATGAATTAAAAGCCCGTGTATTCTGACGTGATAAGGTTACAAACATCCATCCATCCAAATTTTCGCATTTATAATATTGGTATAGAAGTATAGATTTGAAGGAAAATAAAAAGTATTCCATGCGAACCCCCTTCAAGGAATGCAGGCGTGAAGATATCGTTTTTAGAAAATAACCCCATAGCAATGAGACAATTGTAACAAAAGTTTTTCTTCTTTATCATTTCAGCTGTTAGACATTCAATGCTGGACAAAGGCCTCTCCAAAGAGTCGCCACATCGACCGATCCAGTGCGTGTCAGATCCAGTGGATTCTCATGGCCTTCATCAGGCCATCGGTACATCTTCTGGGAGGCCTTTCAACGCTTCGTCTTCTGGTACGGGTTGGCAGTCCAGAACAAGTCGAAAACCTCATCAACTGTCTGTACCGCGTTTGGTCTCTAACTCTACACATAAATAATACAATCATTTTAAAATACACTTACTAAAGTCATTATCAGCCAATATTTTCCGCTGATCCACTCTTGCTGAAAAATCTGTGACAGTTGACTCCAACATATAGTTTCCAAAGAAGGTACTGAATGGGTTGAAAGTTATCAAACCAACCATAAAGGCACATAAAGCTAAGCGGGAGTGGTCACCCATACCCATGACAATCTTGTTCGAATATTTATCTTCAACCTGAAAACAACATACACTGTTACATTTCAACATTCTGACTAAAAACTTTTGAATCAATACTTTTCTTCAATGCTTTTCTTGTACTGTTTTTACATGATGTCATGATATCAGACCCATTATCTGATTTCAAGCTTAAAGTGTAGGTATATCTGAAACCTGGTTTAAATTTATCTTTTGCCAACTGTCATATCAACTGATTTGATTGGTTATTTTTCACTAGGTACAAATAACATGATCTTTAACCATTTATAGAGATTTTTTAGTTTCCGAACATCTATTTTAGTGCCAGCTCGATATTGATATTTCCAGTAAATAGGCAATATTGTGTAAGTTATGTTTTGCTGACTTATTTTTCTTATAAATAAATAGGTGCTTAAGTAATACCAACCTTATACTCAGGTGATGAAGGTGAATCACTTTCAAACCCGTGTTGTGAACTGGATGGGGATGAGATGTCGCTGTGCGGAGGAGTGTATGTAACATCAAACTGTGGCTCTTTTACTCCAGACTTTTGGAATGCGAGCTTCAGAGCCATGTTCTCTTGTTTTAAACGAGTATTCTGATTCTGTAGGTACTTGATGTATTCTATTGTTTTTCTTAAAATAGCTGATTTGTTCAACTGAAAAATTAGGAAGAATTTTTTTTTTTTTTTTTATATTGTAAACAGTATATAAACTAATTTTTAATCCAACATTTGTTTTGCAAAGTAGTCATTGACCAAAAAAAAAATTGCTGCTGCTCATTTCACTGGTTAGATAGATGCCATTCAAATACAAAAAACAAAATATATATATTCTTGTTCGTAAATAATATTACATAATAACATAGAATAACTTATTAGAATTTAGATAATAAGTTAACCTTAACAAAAAAGTAGATTAATTTCTTATTGTTTATCACTACACATGAAATGATTACATGTTAAATCATTATTGCATCATACCATCAAAATTGCTGATGATTATTATGTAATAAACAAAAAATAAAATAATAATACATACTTTTGCTTCTTCTCCAACCAGCATATTTTTAAGTTCAACTATCCTATCATTAATACTAGTTCTGTACCGCCTTTCAATAGCATTGTGCGCACTTCGTTTCACTTCTTTAACCTTTGGTACTCCCATATTCGGAACCTGACTTAAAGTTATCTTTTCGCCTTCAAGAACTACCGGTATTCCTGTTAGGAGTGTTTGTCCATTGTTGCTTGTAAAAAACGTGTGTATGGGCCGGTTCTCTGTGTTGGCTTTTGTGTTTGTGATGATGCTTTGAGTAGTTCCTGGAAAATAAAACATAAGTAATATAAATAATTTACATAATTTGCTTGCTTGCAGGCACATCACAGTGACTTTTAGGCTGTAAGATCTTTCCATGTGAACTATGCCACAAATAACCATTTTAATTTCATTTGATTCAAAAACAAAATCTAACAAAGACAACAATATAACAACTGTTTCGAAGAATTATAAGAATCATATTAGAATTTACCTTGTACAGGAGCACTGGTATACATAAAAGTTTGAGTTTCAGGATTGATAATATTTGACTGTAACACAACTGGAGAAAAGCTTGCATCAGATGTTTTCAGAATAAGTGGGGTCACTCCTTTGGCATTGTTTTGTATTAACAAAGGTTGACTTGTAGGTTTTGCTTTTACAGGCTGTTTCATTGGTGGGGTTCCATCCAATTGCACCAGTGATGTCCTGCCATCAGGAATTTGTTGAACATTTGGTGCCAAGTTTACATACAGCGGGCTCTGTACTACTTGTTGCACAAGCATGGGAGCAGGTGCAGGTACTCGCCTGCGACCATGCTGCGTGACGTCGGGCAATGGGGCAGCATCATTGGGTATCAAATTATAACTTTCTTCTCGAGCATACACTCCTTGTACAGGGCTACTCTTAGCTTGTGGAGTAGTTATTGGCTGTGACTGTCCTCTGTGCGTATATTGCGAAACCATGGGGTTTCCTGTAGGGTTGTAACATGGCGACAATTGGGGTTGCGCTGTAAACTCGGTCTTAACTTTCGTGTCAACGAGAAGTGGATGATCATCGACCCGTGCGAGCTCATCTTCTAATGTCTTCATAAAATCTCCATCACAACCACTAAGAAAATCTGAAATGACCGGATTATTACATAAATTACTCATACTTTTACGACGTTACAGATGTATCGAACAAAGCAAACAGAGCAAGTCCTACCTTCTATTTCTGCAATGTCATGTACGTTAAACACGTCTGAATTTATAAATGGATCATCCTGCTCCATTTTGTGATCCATTTTCCACTAAATAAAGCACGAAAACTTTGTTTTACACATTAAAAATATACTTGTTTACGTTTTTTGGCATTTGGTAACTATTACTCATTTGACATTTGTCTGATGATTTCTTTCAACCAATCAAATCTTAGAAAAAAGGTGGTGTGATGTGACGTCACATTTAGATGCGTTCGGAAACTCTCGCAAAACTCAATCATAGAACCCTATTTTTTTTTCAAGATTTGCACTTTTAGCAGCTTTCCATGGCATAATTGACGAATTACCATTTATTTTATTGGTGTAAGGGCCGATTTTTTGATAGTCGGATAACTTTTACCTGAGAAATAAAAATGGCAGTTTGACAGCTTTCGTACTGAAATATGCCAAACAGCCGGTTAAAAATTATCTGACTATTGAAAAATTAGCCCTTCTCTTGTCAGTAACAATGACAACAGATACTAGACTAACGAGATTGAACTTTCTAAATTGATATTTCGATTTGATCTGCGGGCTTACGCTTTTAGGCAACAGAGGTCGTTTCATATCATTCAAGTTTTTTTTATTAAATAATTTATTACCTGTGATTGAATGATAGCTGAAGAAAAGCCATGAAAGTGAAGTATTTTGAAACATAAATATTCAATTCAAATAATAGCACTATAACTAGTTTTATCTGAAAATTAAAAAATCATTGAATTCGTTTGCTACCCCCTGACAGATGGCGCTATCCAACTTAGTGCTAGATAAAAGCTGGCGCTAAATAATTTTTAAAAAGCTGTGGAATTAAGCTTATTAATATATACACAAGACATATACAACTACATAGACTAATACGTTTTCGTAAATTTGATATAACATTAGAATTTTATAGAGTAACATGCGCCATCTGCTGTTACATTTCGGAACTCTTAGGAGACGTAGCGAGCGTAGCCGTAGCTAGCCCGCTCGTAACCGTAGCCGTAGCGCGCAGCCGCTACGATGGACGTCGTAGCAATTGTTTACAGTCGTAGCCACGGGATGGCGATGATGTAGGAAATTGGTTTATCAATGTATTTACAATTTTAAAAAAAAACCTTACTTTACCAATATATACATAAACTCAAAACTCAAAGTATTTTTATCAATTAAACCATTTACAGGCACTTTTGAATTCTCAAGGCCGGTTAGTCAAAGAGATGAAGCTATTTGCATACTGTTACTTGGTAGGATTACTTACATCACATAATTTTATTCATCGATGTATATAGTTTGCCGAGTTGATTATTATGAATAAGGCAAAACGTACTGGGACATATTATTGACGTGTCGCAACTTTAACGTAAGTCAACGGATGTGATTAGCTTTTAAATTTCATTTAACCAATCAAAGCGTTTGACAATTCATCGCATTTATTTTGCGATATTTTTTACCAGAACCTAGTTCTTAGTACTTAGTTGAATTATTCGAAGTAAACTCTTGCGTGCAAATATACCTACCACTACAATACCTATCGCTGAAGTTCTTTTTGCGATTAAACAGAGGGAAGTAAAAAGTACCTAGAGAAGTCCTACGTACGGCTCTTCAAGCGAAGTTCAAGGTGTGTTGTGGTTCGATATAGCTTGTGAATAATTAATTGACGCTGACAAGTGAGTACTATCTGCTTAGAATACTACGTAAATGTAACGAGGCTTTAGTTAGTGTTTGTTTTGTGTAAAGCCACGTATCCATCTGCAAGTAGTTCGTATGCAAGTAGCATTTCATTGCGGGCTACCGAGGTAGAATGTGATCAATCGCACGGCCGTGCCATGCAATGTAGTTAAACTTGCATGCGAGTTTTTTGCAGGTGGAAACTTGGCCTCAGTAGGTATAGATTATGAAGCTATAGTTACTTTCTATTGGTTTTCCTCGACTTCGTATTATTTAGCGATATTCCAGTTTTTATTCACATGTGGCAGAGGCAACTGCTCAGTGAAATTATTGTTCAGCTGGAGGAAAAATAATATAATCATTGATATTAAACGTTTAATTTATATTTGTAACATTATATTATCTGTAAATATAGAGTTCTTACTATAATAATATGTAGTTACGAGATAAACAAACTCGATCTAATATAGCTTAAGTGTATACATACAGAGTACAACTACATATTAAAGTACATATGATATTTTCAAATCCCAACTTAATTGATGTACTATAGTGCATTAACATCACACTTAATAACATATATTTATAGGCACAAAAGTGGATATATAATAATTACATTATAACATCGATTTAACAAAAAATGTGCGGTATTTGATTGTAATGGCAGGCGAAACCTAAAAGAAGCCTGGTCCTCCGCCTCGGCGCCTGATGATCAACCACAAAACACAAGAGTGCATAAGGTACACCTACTGGAATGTCCTAACATAGATAATGTTTTAATTACAACGAACAAAGGCACAAAATAGTGAAACCTACCAAAGTGTAGCTTCTACACACACCATACGTGATTTAAATTAATTAATTACACATTTGCGATCGCAAAATTAAGGTAGATACATTCGTAGATATCTATGGCATTTTCAAACTAGACTAAAGTAACAAATCAGTCTTCCAATCAATTACCAAATAATAATATTCATTAACTTAAGGATAATATAAAATTATATGTTTACTCTTAGGACTTGAATATACATGGGTATCTAACTAAGAAACCAAGTTTTAAAGATGTGATTAAACAGCAATTTACTAAGAAGTGAAAATGTGCAGATTTGTACATTTAGATATTTTCTAATTAGAACAAGAGCTTATACGACGAGCGAAACACACGGTATTACACCCATAGATCAAATAGGAAAAAATAAACTAGACATTTTACGTATAACAGCGCATCGCGACCATTTTTTTTTACTATGTTACCACAATCCTAATAAATAACATTGAGCATTCTTAACTAAGTGTTGATGAAATCTCTTAACTCTAATATGAACCACCGTGCTTGTGCAAAATATTTTAAATTGAGGATATGGTGAGCACAACTAGATATTTAACAACGTACATTTATGGCAATCGACGAACAAAATAATAAATTAATCTAACCCGTAACGTAAGGAAACAATAAGAATAGATCGGTATGTATGTAGATACGTCGCTATCCGCGGTGACAGTGCGTCGCACGCAAGGTTTCTGCAACATGCGTTGTCGTCATAGAGTGAGGATGTCTTGTCAACTGTTTCACGTGGAGTATGGCGTGGTGCGACGCGGTGGACTAGAGGAGCTGTAGCGAGCGTGAGGTAGTAGCGGCATTCAGTCTATAAACATCACAGTCGCGGACAACTAATTGCACAATAACTTGTCTAGGCGAACCGCCCGAGGCGCGGCCTGCATGCCCTTCGGCCCTATAAAGTTACCAGTCCAACTAAGACAACATTACATGCTAGTTAAAGCTAACTTATTCTGCTACTCATTAACAAAGACGTAAATGTTATAAAACAAAAAACTAAAGAAGAAAATAAACAAAAATAAAATCACAATGAGGCGTCGTCCAGCATCAAACGGAAATTTGATTTCGTTTTCAAGCTCCGACGACACTTTGAAATAAATAGAGAAGAAGGGTAGAAGAAAAGTGGCCGCGGGGCCCATTGCAATCGCCCGGCCGGAGCGCCCGGTCATCGGCGGCGTGCGCGCGCGGCACGGCCTACCAGTTAGCCTACCAATAAGTGCTTACTCCTAACTTTGTACGCCTAAGTCAGTCTTTTCGAATGTACATTCCACGATGTGTTATCGTTCAATCTCTTTCGCTACCACAATCTAACGCGAAATTACGTGGCGGAACAATAACCCCAGGCGGCTGGTCTAAGTCACGTCGACGAGGTACTGACAAGTCTTCGACGTGATCGTCGTCCTGCACGGGTGACCGGGGCGAGTGCGGCGCCGACCGCGGCGGCGTGCGGGGAGCCAGAGCAGCGTGCGCGGCCGCAGCCAGCGCCATCGCGTGCAGAGCTTCTCGGCCACCGTCTCTCGTCGCTCCCTCTAACGCTTGCTGTAGGAATGATGGATCGATAAGAGGTGTTGGTGGATTCCCATCTTCACCTCCACCTCCTGTTCCACTTAAACCATACGGGAATGCAGCTCCATTCGACTCTCTCTTGACGCCTCGACTCATTGGACGGCTGGTCGTTATTCCGAGTTTCTTCACTTTATCGTACAATGTACGTGAAGGAACGCCATATTTACGCGATGCCTGCAGTGCGCTCATTCCATTACGCACACATTCGATGGCTGATAAAATATCCGATCTCGTGTATTGTTTATATCGCTTCCATTCGGGTTTCTGTTGCGGTGGGACGTATGGCGCTAATCCGGCTCTCACGTCTTGTTGAAAGTTGGTCGGTGGAGGTGATGGATGGAAAGTGCGTTGGCTTTCATCGTCGAAGGATCTTTCTGTGTACGGAGAGTGAGCATCTTCTGACCGATCTGATCTATTGTAATGGGGTGACGAAGCTCGCGAGGAAAGTCTACGAGGGCGGTAGTCAAAAGGACGATGTG
>NDFZ01005360.1:342676-372677 GCA_002192655.3 Mamestra configurata | reverse complement strand
CCGGGACGGCGCCGCAGCTCCGTCATGTCGAACAGCCCCTTCACCTCCAGCTGCTCCGCCACCTTCATGATGTGTGGGATGTGCGCCTGTGTCACGTTCACCTCGCCCGTGTACATGTACTCGAGGAGGGCGCGCATCTCGAAATCCTTGACGCCAGGGAAGAGTATGCTGCAGTGGTCCATCGGGACATCAGCTAGTATTGACTGAAAATACGGGGAGTTAGCAGCTAGGACGACTCGGTGTGCCTTGAAGGTGACCTGGTCGTCGACCACTAGCGTGCAGTCGACGTAGGTCTCCACCTTGATCAAGGCTTCTAAGATCTCCACTAAGTTTGTTTTGTGGTGATTCCATTTCAAACAAAAAGTTTGAGGTCCTTCGACGCTCCCCATTTTTCTGAGTTGTGATTCTGTAAACAAAAGAAAAGTCTTTAAAGCTACTGTATATTGAACTATATTTTGAGAAGGACAGTCAACTGCGTAACATACTTGAACTATGAAAATCGCTTTTATTGCAATGAAATAAAGCTCTAACTGCCACGAAATTGTTACTACATACGAATGGTTGTGAACTACAATGTAGATAGATAAAGTTCATTAGCAAATATAATGTATCAGAATAGTATTGTTCACATAATACAAAAAAAAAACTTGATTTTTCCTAATTCTTTTCCAAGGCATTTTTGAGAAAAGTAAACAAAAGGAAAAAAATAGCTAAACCTCTGTGACTTTTTATCCAATTTGTTTTCTTCTGTTGACTCTTCAAATAAGATTTATAATAACAGCCAAGTTCAAAAACACAGATCGCATAGCTGGAATTTATTTAAAAACATAAACTCGTTTTTATTCTTTTGTTAGATAACTTTTCAATCATTCGATTTACTAAAGCTACTGAAACCGCAATCAAATAATCATAAAAAAATATTGCATAAATTAATTGGTAAAAACTTTTCAATAATCTATTATAAATACCTGGCAAAATGTCGAAGTTGGTAGACGCGGGATACATCGTAGAGATTTTTTCCAAGTCACGCACTAGTCTGTCAAAAGTGATAATCCTTGCGTACCTACACAAAGTTCGTGCGTGTCGTGCGCGATGCGCATCGCTCTGCCTCCAGCACTGACTGACGACGTATGCGGCCCAGCGCGACTGCCCGACTGCACCGCCCTTCCCCATTTACATATTACGCTCATAGCCCTTCCACACTGCCAAATTGACTTTTTACCTTTTATTCGGCAGGTATAATCGAAGCTAGGGGACCGATGAAAGCAGTTACGCCGGATTCCCTCCTGTTGTGTTCTCTAAATTTTGCACCGCACCGGCTTACCCATTTTCATCTTTATATCCACAGAACTATGCATAAAATTGTACAGCAAAATTATGGCACTTACTTAATTCATACAAACCTTGAATACAAAACAGGTCCTACTTTATCAGCCGGCTACGAAAGCGTAGCACCGCTACGAAAGTGAAATTAAAAACAATTAGTGAAACTTACCTCAAAGAAAATTAGTCCAGCGTCTACACGTGATCAGGATTCTTGTTCAAAATATTTGTATCAGGAACACTCATGTGAAAATGTCCGCACTTGCACTTAACAAAGTTCGTAGCACGTTCGGGGTTGTTTCGCGCGAGTGGAGTGTCGGCTACGCCCGTGTGGGGGCGGCGTGCTCTCGCGAGCGTCTGGCGGTAACTGTGTTGGTGAAGGCGGCCGGTCGCGGCGGCCTGTGTGCCTACCGCCTCCTCCCCGCACCTCTTGTGTGCGCTTTTTACGCACGCAGCGCAGCGTGCCGGAGTGCAGTGCAATTGCGTGCGGAGGGCGCGGGGCGCGGGACCGGCGCGCCGACGAATTGCAGCGCGCTGAGGAGGGCTCGCGTGGCTGTGTGCGTGAGTGCGCGCGCGCATGGACACAGCCACGTTTTGGTGTGCGCCGCGAACGCTGCTGCTCGGCGTCAACACGATAAAATAAAGCCGAAATCAGCTTATAAAAAATTAATGCCGCGCCTCACTGCGCCTTTGTATGTTAAAGTTGAACTTCGCGTCTTGACTTCAGAATTAGGAACTCTATCAGTGGTCATATTCGTTATAATGTTCTAATGAACGCGCATTTGATATTCTATTCAAGGGCATATTATGTTCACGTAAGTTTTAGCGCGATAGTTTAATTACTTGATCCAATAAAAGCAATATTTTTGAGCTACCTAAGCTCGTAAATATTGCTAGTGTCTATCTTGAATTTAGAACAATCGCCATCTTTAAGTACCTACTTAAACCTAACAGACCCAGTTTCTTGACCCAGTGGAAGGCATAGCTTCCTAGAAAAACATTTGTTCAGTGCTTGTCTATCTATTTAGACATGTGATGTGGGCACTTGACCATTTGGCAAAACTTTAAAAAACTCCATGGCTACTTACCCAGGCAGGACCCACATTAGGTATATACCTACCTACAAAACAAGAACCGTCCTAAGTCATGAAACTAGCTGAAACCGTTAAAATAACCAATTAATTCGAGCGCGCAATGCTTAACATTTCGATACAAACATGACCGTCCTAAAATTCCCCAAAAGTGAGTGAACAACGCCACCAAACGAGGTCATTGACACATTGCTCGCGTAGGGAACGCCAAAATAGCGCGAAATGCACTCAAAAATAGACCAAGCTGCGTGTGCAATATTTTTTGTTAAGCGAAGCTTGTCTTCCGCCAAACTTTGAGGGACGCATCTTCGTGAATACGTCATTCCTATTATTTTAAGATGTGTTTGAACCTAATTTTAGAGAAATAGAGAGAGTTTTCGTTGTAGTTTCAGTTCGAATTGCGTAGGTAGGCCGACAGAATGATGTCTCTTTATGGTTGAATTTTTCTTGAATACATTCCCATCTTTTAAGGTCTTAACAAAGACAGTCTAGTCCCCTAAATCATCTGTTTACTTTTAGCAACGTTTCGTAACAGATTTAATAAATACCTAACTAAACTGGTGGAAAGAAAGCTAAGTACCTACTTAAAAGTCATATCTATGTGTACTTAAACATTAGGTAATTAAGCAATAATCGACACTAAAAACTCGAGGACCTACGGAAACTCAATGTTATATTGCTATAACAAGTAATAATAAATGATATAGACGCCGAATTCACTACACATTAACAGAATAAACGTCAATCTTCATGATCGGGGTTATACATGCCACAATCAAGATGATAGATACGGGATGGGAGAACATCCCCAACAATATAGTGAAAAAATATTATGAAATTAGGGATAATTAATGGTATTCTGAGTCGTCATTTGGAAAATATTAAGTATGGTATTTGGTTACATTTTAGGTCTAGCAGAAAGGGTTACTTGGTTTAAATAATCACACTAATATTATAAAGACGAAACTTTGTAAGTGTGTGTGTGTATGTTTGTTACTTCTTCACAAGCAAACAGCTGGACCGATTTAGATGACATTAGGTATACAGATTGTTGGAGTCCCGGCAAAGGACATAGTATAGTTTTTATCCCGGGAGTATGGTCCCTTGGGATAATTTTCGACATTCACGCGAGTGGAGCCACGGGCAGCAGCTAGTAATAATATAAATATCAACTTAATTACGTGGTTTGAATTGTGACTGTTAAGATGAAAGACTAAATTAAAACCCACCATGTTTTAATTTCAGCATGTTCTTTATTTCCTTCTCCTTTACTATGTGTTTGTTGCTGTTATGTTGTGTCTATGTCAAATAAATGGTTTCTATCCTATTGTACGAGTATTCTTTAAATTTTCCGCTATTTAAAGATACTTTAATTTAAGGTCCTGCGCATTTTAAAACCAACTTATCTAATCAAATCAATTAAAAAATAAACCGAAACTGCAATAAAATGTTTTCGGAGAACGTTTTTGGTAGTAGAATCATGGCTGTTTTCATTAGATAAGTTTTATTTATGACCATTTGCTTATTTAGATAGAACCCAAAACAATAACAACAATCGTTCAAAATGTTTTGGGAAAAACGGTCCGAAACAAGTTTTTACAAATCAAGTAGGTACGGTAAGTAATTTGGATTCGTTTTAAGATAATTCTGTAACAATGAACAAACAAACTTTATTCTTATTAGATATCTATTAATTTCACCAACTAAATATTGGACCGATCTTGACTTTTAGTCTACAATATTTTCTCACGGATTCATGCAAAACCCGAAATTTCGAATAAACAATGGCAGGGAATGTCAGAGCAATTCTCTCGTATCAATGGCGAAGTTTGGAGTGCACTTGAAGCCTTTCGAGAGCCATTTGCATATCGATAGGTACTGGCCTCGGCTCTAAGCACCAACTATTATTAATTCGATTACATACGAATGTGGGAATGTTTGGCGTATAGAGAAAAATTAAGAGCGGTGTAAATTATTAAGGTGTGTGCTAAACGAGTTTCCGTCGAAACGACATTTTTTGCTACTGGAAATTGATATTAAATGGCTGCTCAATTGCGAATCACACTGTGTTGTATCATTTTGAATGATTTCAATACCTACGTTCAGTCACTTTAGCTTTAGAGCTATAGATACGATTATCAGTTACAGCCTGCATGTTCTTTGGCATATCGCAAAAACGATTAGCTGATTAAATTATCAACAAACATAAATAAAACCAACTGTAAAGCTGCAGAATAGATTAACAGATGGTTGAATGGACCGACTGAAAAACAAACAAACAGATTACAAACGTTGGAACATCGCAAAAAAAGAACCCTAAGGTCCGGAAAAAAAAACAAAAATTATTATCATTCGAGTTCGGAATTAGCAACTATTTATATGAAATTTGCGGACAATGGTTTGAGCCAATTAGGTACATGGACAGAAAAAAAAACATGTTGTAATGTCAGTGGTCAACCACACGACCGTTAAAATTTCACGATAATTTGGCTATTGCTCCGGAAACACGAATGCAAATGTGCCATTGTCAATACTTAACAGTTATGACCTTTGATTCGGGCGGCGGCGTCAGTAATTAGATAAGCGAATCGCGGAAGATGTCTCATACGTTACGTATCGACAAGGCTATTAAACTTTACAAAAGGTTCACATTAGCAATTCACACCAATAAGCCGATGAACTTACATAATTTAGCGACAATTGATCAACAATGCTCTTTAGTGAGGGCTAAGAGTGCATTATGCTAATACCAGCATAAACAGAATGCATCGCGACCTATCCCACGAGCGCACGCGCAACAAAAACTGCGAGACGGGGGATAGAAAAAGCTAATAAAAAAGCAATAATGCGATCCCGCATGGTGGCTCGTTGAGATACAAAATTGACGAGACTGATGAACCGTACGGGATAATTTTGATGTACGATAACCATAGAAATATAAACTATGACGATAACTGAAACGTCACTTGAGAGTTCCAATTTAAAGTATATTCTGATATGAATTACGCAATATTTCATTAAATCAGCGAATTCAATTCTAGCGAAAATTATATTTCAATAGAATTTTACAACTATCGGTATTTTCCATTGTCATTTGTGATACGCACATTCTCGGTTCACAAATGATCACGTAACGGCGAGAGTTAATGATATAAATACTTCATAAAACATATCCACTGTTTGTAAATGCGTTAAGTTTGCATAATGAGAGAAGGGTTGCCAGCATAAAGAGATAATTGTAATTTTACGCGTCCTCGTCATTTGTCACCAGCATCCTGCCACGCGCCCTGGCCCTGAATTTATTATTATCTGGGGTGCTCCTACCCTTATCTACAATTAACTATTAAGAGATATTAAATAATAGACTATACTGAATCGTTGATTTTGCACACTTCGTTATTTTTTGTGTGTCTATTATTATCTTGTTTTGTGAAATTAATTTAATATTCAGTAGTAGTTGGTACTAGTGTTACTGTCGCTATTCTCCGACTCAGACAATACTTGTGAGAGTATAAAAGATTTTATCAAGATTATTTTGCCTTGTTTTTTAAATTAGAGTAGCAGTATAAATGCTATGCTAGAGTAGCTATAGATTCTATGACGTTGCCGGCAGCAGCATCGCTCGGGTTAAAAAAGATTTGCGCAAAAAAGCTATCTCTGACCTCCGTACCAAAATAGATCAAAATCGGTACAGCACATAAGGTGTGAAAGCGTAACAAATAAACTGACTTTCTATATATGTATTAATTAAATTAAAGTTGCCTAATTAATTCACCAAATGTAAGATATCGCCAAACCCAAGACACCCGGTAAAAAGCACAGTAAATAAGCCTGGTAGAGCTTCGCCTCTGTATTCAAAATGATATCAAGGGACATGATGGCCCACCTAATATATTCAGTTTGGGTCTGTGATCGTCCACGCCCGGCGACCCCGGATGCGGTTCATTGTAGCGAAACTCCCCGGACCCGAGGTGAAACAATACACTCTTTCCTTCTATTGTCTAGTGCCCGCCCGCACAAGCATTCCTATTCATATTTTTATGTTTAATTGTATACATGTACGTAAAATGCGAATTGTATATAATGTTGATATTCTCAGGAATAAATATTTCACATGTTTTGTGCTCTTGAAAATTAACTAACTAACTTCTTTATTTCTGTTTTAAATTAGAAAGATATAATCATATTAAAGCACCCCAAAATATAATAAACATAATTCAACTCGTGGTAACGTATGTCATTTTTTTATTTAGAAATAACATTGGCTCGCTCAAAAACGGGTCAAGTGGATATGAAAAAAAATATTAAATTTAAAAAAAGGCGGTTCTGCTAAGTATCGTTGTCAAAATATCGGCGAGCACCTGCCTGGGGCAGACAGAGCGGCGCGTAACGAACTTATGAATCTATTATATTCAGTTAATAATACTAACCATTCCGACTATTTACCTTTAGGTATTACTTTCAAAATACCTATTTAAAATAAAACTAATGAGTCTTTTAAAAATACTGTTAATGCGGCTCATACCGTCAATTAGACGCCCAACTCAAAGCTTCAGCTATCTCGCATTTTACGACACTTAAGCTTCATTTATCCGGCACCGCGTGATAAGCATCTTATAAAGTATATCCAGAGATAATTCGCTTCTCTCGCGGCCATGTTACCTTCCACCGCGGCTCGATAAAATAAAACAACCGCGAGCCGACGGTTTTGGACTTTTTTTATACAGGATCATTTTTCTTGCCGACTCGGCCAAGGGATTATCTATGATGTATGACAGTAAAAAATGGTCCTTCAGTACATGGAGATAAGGTCGCATGGTTTCTGGAGGCTGTGGACTGGACGTCCTTGGGCGGACTCGATCTGCTAGGCGAGAGATCGTCCCATCGCGCTGTGCTGGTCGTTGCACCGAAACTATACTTTTAAAATGCATTGGAAAGTAGAAAACTTATTCGTGTGATATTTTCGAGAAACTTCTGCCCAATTACCAGTTTGTGCGGGGCGTAGCTGTATCTAAGTATGTTCTGAGTTAAATAATGTACTTTGAAAGAGTTCAAGAAGCGAATAATGCTTGTACCTGCACTTAACGAATTATTATGCATGCTAAATAATTATTTGGGTGGAGATGTCACTTGTGCTGTCAATTAACAGATTTTTTCTCATTAACGTCAAGAACCGTAGCTATATAATATCTGTACATAAATATGCAAGGGACTGTTTTGTAACTGTGAGCAGTTTGTTTTAGTTCGCGCCCATCGCTAATGAGTCAAAATGTGTTGCCCTCGAATTTACGACTCGGCGATGTCGCTAAATGTTGAAAAAACCGCCTCATGTCGTAACAACGAACCAACCTGCCATCATATGGGTTGTTATCTACTGTTTTAGAAAACAACTTTCGCAATTCACTTTGTTAAAATACTTAGAAAACGCAGAAAATATTTCGTTGGCCGTTAACTGGCAAAACTGCAGTCAAATTGGTTTGTTACATATAGACGTTGATATACATCTGAAAATACGTGGAGTTAAACAATATAGGTACCTGCATACATAGTGCATGCACCGGTTGTATTCTAGTAAATTATTATAGTACCCATCATTGTAGAATAGCTTACATTTTCCGAGGAAACCTGAAATGCGCTGTAGTTAAGTTGACCTTCGATCATTTAATTAGGGTACAGTATAGGGTAGTATAAATGTAAACAGAGGATATCATCTTTTGTCGAGACGATCGACGAAAACGATTTATATTCCATATTGAGCTGAACCTACATAGCAATTTCAGCCGACTGAAACCCATAACTCGTAGTTCTGCCACGCAAAATATTAACACAAACAAAGGGGGTGAAGTAAAATAAACAAACGACAGTCACCGATAGGGTTGTGAATAGAAGGTAGGTGTTTTAGCAAAATCAATAGCATGTTATGGGCTTCCGTTATTTCCGTCGTGGGACTCGTGGATAATTACTGCATGGTGGCCGTGCGAACAGATGGACGGTGTGATATGCGGTCGCGGGGACTAATTACGGGTATCATTTGCAATAAACTCGTCCACCACCCTGTATATTGCACACGTGTACGGGGCTGGTACGCGAATAGAACTAGCTTTGTGTGGACGGTGGACGAATGATGAGTAATTACAGGGTTTCATGCAGCAATTGTATTGGGTTTTTCTGTCTAATGAATGAGGGAATTGACGGTTTGTTTTCTGTTGTTGTTGTGTGGTCTTTACATTGTAAATACCTACAAAGTAACATAATATCAAAATTTAATTTTGCATAGTGTAGCCCCATTTCTGTGGCACTTAAGTAAACCTAAAGAAAAAATTAGACTCATGGTCATGTTTCAAGTATTTCAAATAACTCGGTCTGACTGAACTCAATCACCAAGGACATCATGAAAAATGATGTCCTACTACCCTACCTAGTGCCGTCGGAAATTGTACCTACCTACATGGCACATTTACCGACAACACTTACAATCATTATTTATGTTCCATAATAGGCTTACAATAACAAACAAAACTGCAATTTGTTTCGAAATACCGATCAAGCGCCAATACCGTATGTCAATAGTAAACCCTACAATGTTTAGGGGTTTTATACTCGCTTTATTCGCAACACCCCTCGCCCGTTGCCATGGGGTTGTGGTCAAATTTGTATTTTTATTATAATTGCTCCGTTTTATTGAGAGTCCCTAGAGGGTAAACATTGTACAGTTCCAGTTTGGTTTCAAAATTGTAATAAATTAGGAATATTTTTACTATTCAGTTCTAGCTTTAATTCGTGTTTTTTGCGGATTGATGTTCTTTAGGTTTAAGTACGTAAACATAAGCTCGATGCTAAGATGTCACGTGATCACGAAGTGCGCTGTCATTCCATCCTGATTATATGGATTGACAGCTCACCTCGTGATCACTTCACCCAGCCTTCACTTCGACATGTTTACATAATCGACCGGCTGTTCAAAACGTAGTTTTGCCATTTAAAGTCGTCTGTTATAGTTATCTTAAACAGTGGTCCTAACAACCGACACATTGAAGTTTATCTCCATTTACGCCGATTGCGCAGCAAAAATACAAAACACGAAAAACAAAAAATAAATATCATTTAAGCATAAGATAAAACTGACAGTTTTACTATTCAAATAATAGCAAAAAAAGCGAATACGTCCGCCTGTCCATACTCAATTGGACCCGCATCAAAAGGCTTAGCATAAACCCCTTTTCTCATTTTTATATCACGAAAAGATTGCCCATGACTATTTTGTTGGCAAATATGAGTTGATCCCATTGTCCGTAAGAAAACTATTCGTGTCGAATTTAAATGTTGTTGCTGGCACGGTGATATTACTGCATAATATACAATAAAAAAGAAATGCTTACCTTATTCGTATCAATTTGTGTGTACCCACCCACTTGGGAGTTTTGTACAGTTCTGACAAATAACTATTGTATGTTAGAGTTGAATTGAAGAAAATGTCTACTGAGTTTATTGACTGTTATTGACAATAAAGAGTATGCACGAATTTTTCATTGATGTTATTTCATCAGCGACGACATTTTAAAGCTTTAAAGTTGGTAATTAGAAAAAAAAAGTCTAAAATTGGTATCTGACGTCAAAAGCCGTCATACCCCATTTTTCTATCTCGTCAGGTTTTCGATAAATTTTGATTCTGTTTTCACTGTTAGGATTATTTATTTAATTGTATTTATTCAATAAACTGGTTGTTAATAAATATTTTTGTCATGCGTATTCCATATACATATACTCTCTTTGCCAATAATCACACCTTTCTCATTATCTACAATACCTGTTCCTTCGATAACATCTAACCGTTGCCCGCAACGTCAGAACCATTTATTTGAACGTCATCACGAGGGGCTTATAAATCACATTGGTACGTCGTTATTGTACCAATTTCACCATCGATATTGCAATTTGTCATTTCGTTATCTACTATTATCGCAATGCATTAGGTTCTGAGTACAGATAGTGTTATCTTTAACTAGAATTCGCCCAGCTCGATTACAGAACGGAGGCGACGCACATGTAATGCAGATCTATGCTTTCATTTTATCATGTAACTTTTTTTAACTCAATTTTTATTTCTATTTTTGTCAAATTTACTGGTTGCTAATAAAGAAGCAGAAACTGATCGATTTTGAGTTTTTGTGAACGTTAAAGAATTTTTAGCTCATGTTAAATTGAATAGGTTAGAATATGTATGTAGTTAATACCTTTGTATGGAATACGGCAGTTCTATTTATCCTATTTATGCATACAACTTTAGAGCATATTGATTTATGCGTGTCGCGTATGTACGCGCTTATTAAAGCAGTTGCATATCCTATTTGCATGAAATAGTGTTAGTATTTAATTCTGGAAAATCTATACTTTGAAGTACGTATGAAAGGTGTTGCGAATCTCTGCGACCACTACAACATTGGTTGTTAAAAATCAATGACTGAGGTTTAACAATTTACTAAAATGCATCGTGTTTTACTATACAATCGGTTGGTACTCGTAGTAAAAATTTATAGAATAGAAATGGAAACGTTGGTCGTCTATAATAAATAAAAATTTATTGTATTAAAATAGCATGTTCAGTGTCCAATATCTATTATGCTATTAGTCAACGTGCAACTATGCCTCGTATCATCAGTTTCACATGTGCGTAACGCATGGATTTCACAATCAATCTCACGTATTGTGAATTCTATAAAAAAATTGGTAATAAGTTTGCGAAAGTGGCATTTTTATGCAACGCACATAATGTGGTTTGGAACGTGTGACGTGATGAAGCGCGTATCGCGCAAAACGCAGGCGCACGCACGATTCCTAGCGCAGATACAGTGCGTACGGCCGATAACGCGAGTCTGCTGCGATAACACACTGTCCGTGTTGATTGATGTAAATTTTGCTCAAACAAATACTCCGCTGGACTTTCACCCGTTTATCTACGAAGATTCAACTTATAAAATCAATCAGGCCTACTTTACCAGTTTTGTCAATGTAACCATCTTAACGTCAGTCATAATAATATTATTCGAACCTCTACAGAATGACTATTGGAGTGTGAATAGCACACATGCGAAAATCTACTCATACAAACATGTGGTTACGTACATAATACATAAACATAAGGACGTCTAGAGAGATTCGCACAGCTTATGAATCAAGGGGTATCCCCGACCTACAAAGAAATGCAAGCTCGCATTTATAATGCGCAGTCCACTTTTGTGGTGCACTCACCGTAATGATGACATAACAATGACGAATGTCAGGCGCGTGCGCTTGCAAAAAAACTTTACTTTGTTGTAGGCGGGCGTGAAATTACGTCAATTTCGCACAATTGTACCAGGAGATTACGAAGCTACAAGAGGTTTCTTTGTTGTTGCGAATAATGGTCAGCCTTGCGCAGAGTTGTTGCCATTTGTGGTTCCATGCAGATTTTTTTTTATAACTCCATTCATTCAGTCAATTAAACTATTTTGAATACTATCAAAGCTATCGATAATTCCAATTAACTTACGTTTATTATTTTAATCTTTAGTAAACAAACCGTAATTTTGATCAAATCTCAAGTTTAATTCGTCTTGTTGCTTAACATTGTGTAATTTGATCTTTTAGTTGCACGGAGAAACTAATGAACATTACTAATCGTTCTTTGCCCATACATGAAGGATGACAACTACTTATAGCTGTCATTCAAATAAACTAGTTTACGTTACCGGCTAATGGGATTTTAAAGTAAATCTCAGTGGATATTCGCGTAATTTCACTAGGAGAACATACATTGACGAAACTGTTAGCGGCAACGGGGCTTGCGTCGTCGTCACACATTTACATAAAACATAATGATTACTATTTATATCTACAATAATTACGCACAAGGATTTCTTAATATATATAAAAATAAATAATCCATGAAATCGATAACGTTAGATACGTTATCGATTTTATGGATTATTTATATTCATCGAATTTTTATTTCTTCAGAACCTAGATATTTTGAAAATGTTGCCAACTATATAATAATGTTAAAAATGCATAATCTATTCTACAGAATACTTTGTTGTATAAAACCTATTTAGTAATAGTTCGCAGGTAGAGTCACTATAATATCTGACAAACTTGGAATTCGAAGCATGAAGTAGAGTAATTTTCTTCATAAACCACAAAATGTATGAACAAATTTCTACCAGGGTATTAGAACGTACCAGGAGATGGCTGCTAGGAGATATCTTTAGTTGTATACGTGTAATGCGTACATAATGAATCCGCGGCTTATATAGTAAGAATTATAGCTATCAGCCGTGGCGAGTGATGACGATGACTCATTTTGGCAACTGGTTGGCGAGGAGGCGTTGCCAATTTGCTATCTCACACATACACGAATTCGCACACTAACAAGGTTCCGTGATAACGAATTCTGATACCCTGGTACTTAGTATACCTATTGTGAATCGCAACGCTATTGGTTGATAAAATAACTATTCATGCGATTTAATTTCATAGTATATTGTTGTCTAATTGCGCGTTCTGTAAAGTGTTTTGAAGGAACTAAAAACTAAGATAGAATCATAAGTTATTCAATGGTACCTTGTGAAACCGATACACCGCTGCTGTTTTGTACCGAGAAGTTCATTTTAAATTAAATTAAATAGTTAAAAATGCGTAAATATGTTTTATCTATATTTCGTTGCCATATTTTTAACCTAAACAGATTGTTAAGCAGCACTTGCGAGGCTACTCAGATTTTGAGGCCAAGGTTTAACTGCTAATATGTAGATGTTTTATGTGAGATAAATATATATCTCTGTATTTTGAAAGGTTGAATAAGTGGTACCATTCATTTTAATAAAAGATAATGTAAACTGTGCATAAAATTAATGATAATTTAGCATAATGACGATGTTATTTTACTTTGAATTATTGACCTGGTAGTGAACGTGTCACGTCCTCCTATGTATGTTTTTAGTTCATTAATTCGTAAATCAACCCCTTGAATGTGGTATATATTGATAGTTTGAGTGAAGGGACGTTGGACGGTGGTGGGCCGCCCGTCGGTGCGCGGCCTCGTGACCAAAATACGCGCTTTGAATAATTGAAGCATAGGGCCAGTACCACCCTGCCCCCCTTCACCCCTAGCTCGCCGGACTTTTAGTTTTTATCGGTTCATTATAATACACCGCGAATTATTGATGGTCGTACGTGTAGCTGCGATGTGGAATCTTAAGTTAATTAAATTATTTAACGATGTCAATGCCTTTGCTTACGTTTTTACATTAAATACGAATATAAGCAAAGACATTAACGGTGGCGTTCTTATTAACTTTTGTTCTAGTAGACTTAAGAGGTTGTGTTGTCCATAAACATGTTATGCTATAAATCAAGTCGTCTAGAGCTAACTCTACCATGATTATCATACCAAACAGTTGCAGCGAGTTTTTCATTTCAACAAACTTTTGTTCCCCTGATATAAAAAAAAAACTACTAACAAAACAAAAGCAAACCACAGTACCTAAAAAATCGAAAGCAGTAAATTGACAACAGTCACCTACCAAATAATTGAGGATACATTTGTCTATCAGTAATTACATAGAAAGATTCGGCTGTCGTAGTTTCAGCTACTATTTGTCTTCCACACGCAAATGTGGCGGGGAATTAGTGTGAATAATTGATACATGTCATTTGGCAACCACCCTGACCCACCTCGTGTCACCAAACTTAACATACCCACGCTTCTCTAAGTACTTGTGCCTCGGACATTTTCTTTTAATAAGTTCTGTTGAAGAGGGATGTTTTACGGAAGTTTATTTTCGGTAGCACGGTAGCTAGATTAATGTATTCATGAAGGGCCAATCAAATTCTACTATTTTTTAAGCGACATTCGTTTGGGCATCTCAGTCGCAATCTGTAAAAACACCTCCAATTTCCCCATATTTTGATATATTGCGACTGAGATCTAGAATTAGCCCACTGATTTGTAGTTTGCTTATCAAGTGACTAGGTATAGACTCTGAACTATTGTAAAAGATTGATGTGCTAGAAATGTCAAAGTATGACATACATGACACATGCCTCATGGCTCGGACTCATGCAGATATGAGAAGTACTTAGGTACGTCTCCAATTAAACTAAAACATAGCTCGTTTGGAATAGAAGCGAGGTCGATGAAGATGTGGTGTTGTCCACGCACTTTGGTGGTGGTGTGGTGGTGATGCCCTACATCGATATTTCGTGCATTATTGAATAGTCGCGTGTGGCCTCCCGAATTTCCAATGTTTGGCGATTGATGTGTAGATTGACTTTTGTCATTTGCCTCGGCCATGTCAAACAGTAAAATGTTTTTCTATGCCTTCTCCACAAATTGTTGGATCGAATCGTAATGGACTGGCGAGTGATTGAAGTATATAAATATTTTTTGTCCCCCCCTCCCCTCTATCTGATTGGCACGGCGATGGATGAAAGCTGTCTGTTGTTTTCTTTATTCACGTGATCGATTAGCCGGCGTTTTGTGGGGTGTTACGAATTTGTTCGCGATCGATGATATGATAACGAAGTAATGAGGGGTAGTAACAAACAATACCTAAGCGATACCTCCACCTGTGCCGTGCGTGTGCTTTTTCCACAAAATGCGTAGGCATTCACAAAGGGGCATTCATATTAGCACTAACGTATTCTTTGAACTTGTGAAGGATCATCTTAAGAAGAATAGATTGCGTTAGGGATCTATTCTTTCATAGAACCTCAGGCCATTGTACGTATAAGTGTTGAAGACCGTTATGCAGAAACCTCAATGATAAGAGCTACGCACAGTTGTGCAAATGTAGTGGGTGGTCGGCGAAAAGTTTACGATAGCCATAAAAGCGGCATCTTTAAAAGCTATGATATAAAATTGCGGCACCTTTGTGCGTAAGCGCCAATACGGAGTCTTTCAAAAAGAAAGTTTTATTTCGACAAAACAGTTACGTGATCCTTTGTAGAGCCGCTTTGTGAATTAGCAATCACAGAAAAGGATTTTTAAGAGAAAGGCTTTTTAACTTTTTCTGTCTTGCAAGCAATTGTTGAAAAGTACCGGTGTAGTTGTTATCAATGAGCTCTAGGTTCAAACTGATATGTCAGAATGTGCATCGATCACTCATGATAGTTTTCAAATATTTATTTTTTCTTGAGAGATATGTAAGGTATCTTAAGAGCCCAACCATTTATAAGTGCAGCATTGTCGTGTAGGCTTTTACTCATACACTTACCATTACACACTTAAAACGTTTCGACTCCACCCGCAGTACTTTCCTTGATAAATATTACTCGCGTGAAGCGTTTGAGTTATCTGCCGGGTATAACTTTACGAACCTTCCATTAGATTCATGTAAAGGAGTAATGCTTTCACAAAATACCGTTACGGTCCTCGCATCAAATAAAAGAGAAACCCTATCCCGCAACAACTAACCCTTTTGCGCACGTTTTCTGCGGAGAATAGCATAAAGAATAGCGCAATTTTATAGGTTTACAACTTTACTCAAATGTTGCAGAACTGTCCGCAAAGACGCCGACACAAGATGATAATAACTAAATAAAGGGGTACAATAAAAACAAACGGAAAGGGTTTACAACAATGCGGAAAAATTACGCAATGACTAGTTTTATGATTGCGTTGAAAAAACTTCGCAGGTATGAAAAGGGTCGTTTGTTGGACCGAGTTTGGGTTGGTGTGGTGTTCACAAAAGAGGCCCGAACTGCGAATACTAGTGTCACTCATCTGCACAATGATAGTGTATGCAAATAGATGCAAATGTTTTTACAATGTTTTTTTTATGATGACAATGAGAGCATTGTTCGATCGGCCGCCGCTACCGAATTCAATTATGAATATTGTAAACGCATTATTGATTCCGGAAAGTTGTTTCCTAGTAGCTATTGTCTTTTTGTAATTGTAACGTTGTAGATGTTGTGTTGTTTGCTTTACAGTTTCTTTCCTCTCACCGTTTTCGATACCAGATGGGTCATCTTGGGTCAGTGAGGATTCCTATAATGGAATCTTTGACCGAATGATCTTGTAGGTACAATAAGTCTCTCTTAAAGACTTGTCTATATTGTTAGTAATCACCTTTTTTTTCAGACACCATTCGTCTGCTGAAATTAAACTTTTTGGTGACGCCGTGAGGCACAGACAAAAGTTTTAGAGACTATTTTTTTTTGTGTTCCTAATGTACCTAGTGTTGTCAACTAAATGTTATCTATTATTTATTTCTAATTTTATGTTCCTGTGACTATGGTAGTATATATCTTATAGAGAAAGTCCCCAGTCTTCATTTAAAACTCCTTTCACGAAAACAACGTCTAAAACCCATATCAACAGCTTGATGTTTGCCCCTTATGAACTTGATCTTTTTATCAAGTGTGGCTTCGAGCCCAAAATTATATCAGCGCTTCGTCGCCGCATTCCGCGTTCACACACGCACACTTACAAACTCCCTTTTTTATATTAACAACTGCTGCACACTAGTGCACTTTAGTCAATATCAAGTATGTCGAATTGGCTGTCGATCTAGGAAAAATATTGGCTCGTATTTTACGGTTTTGAATGAGGAAAACGTTGGCGTTTGTTATGTTTATACACCCTGGAGTGCATGATTGGCCATGGTTTTTCGGCTGTTGATGGAATAGGGGTAAAAGGAAATTATGCTCATTTCTTATCAATCAGTAAATTTTATTATTACAGCAATAATGCATCATTTGGTCTGGAGACCGAAAGTATGCACAGTCCAGGTTCTTGCGTGGACGCAAAAACCTGGACTGTGCTCACTTTCATGCTAGAACTGTGTAAACCACCTAAAAAATTAAAAGAAAGATAAATTATGTAACCGATTCAAAGGGCAATTAGTGAAATATGCTTTCTCATAAATCGCACGTTTTACGTCTATAAACTTCGGACATAAAACGATCAATTCTCTAATATTTAATGAATAATACAACCGCCAATACTGTTCACAGACGTTCAAAGATGGTGTGAGACAGCATTGAATCTATCAGCGTTCCAACACATGCACGAAACTGCTACAAGACGCAGGCACACATGCACACATACGCACGATGCGTAGACGCTCGTAGCACGTACTACGAGCTCGTAGCTCAGATTTTCTCACTGTCGGACGCGGGTTTTCTTGCTAGTTTTTCAAACGTAGCTCGATTGTAGATTGTAAAAGTGAGTTGTGGGTGTGTTGTGAGTTCATGGTAGGTTTGTCGTGCATCTATACGCACACAAGGGGATTGGCTAGACACGAATATTGCTCGCTATGCTAATGCAGCGGAGATTGGGCAGGTCGATGGCCGCTCCCGGACGCTCGGAGTCATTCGGCAGAACCCGTCGGCCACCCTCGCTCGCCCTCACAATCATTTAATAGTCTCCTTCTTGGGCGTTTTCTTTGGATTTTGCTTTAGATGAAGTTTTTGGAAGATAAGATTTAATTGGCTTTCGTTTTATGCTTTTTGGTATAAGGGTTGTAGAGAACAAATCATTTCATGATAAATTAATGTGACTAAGTATGAAACAATACTTATAAGTCTTTTGACTTTCTTCTCGTTTAGTCGATCTGGTTATTCAGATATTAATTTGATTAGCTGAAAAGGGAATTAAATAAAGCCCAATTCCGGACATACGAGATACGACTTGTAACGATGTTTCACAACTATTACTGACATACCTAAATTTTGCTTATACTCTTGTCTTGAACAAAGATAAAGTTACCACTGCGAAGCTTAATATTGATGTCAAACAAAAAGTTTCTGAATCCCAAATGGAAAAGAATGACAAAAGTTAAAATAGTGTCCGGGCGACACTGGCCAGTGACCTTGGGAGCTGCGCGGGCGCAATAGATTAGTCAGGCACACATCACACACACGCGCACACCCCACCCTATTGTGGCATACTGTGTGTGTGTGTGTGCAAGTACTTGCATCAAGTTGGGGTGAGGCCTGCATGTTTTTTAAATCCAGATGATTTTGATAGCATGAGAACTTTGATGATAAAAACGCAGATGTTTGTCTGCTTTGGTGAAATGAGCCTACCCCAACACACTTGGAAAAAGGCTAGGTTAGGTATAACCTAAAATATGGAGATTTTAAAACCAACCAGTGAGATTTAGATCAAATAAAAATGTTTATTTACGCGTGAAATATTAATTTGTAACCCCACTTTTCTATAAAAGCAAGCGTTTAAATCCAAACCTTTAATAACATTTTCTAAATTATACAAGAATCAAAACTATACAGTAATTTACCGCATATTATCTCGGTACAGTCAGAAAAAAATGTTGGTTGCGTGGGCGTTTTGACAGGGGAAAAGACAGCCGACGACGCGGCGCATAATGGATGCATAATAATGGTGTGTGCTACATCTCGAGAGTCGTGAAAGTGCATCGCTGGCTGCAGCGGCACACACAGCAGGCACACCGCAGCAGCCTTGAGCGGACCCTTTCCCTCGTCCATCAAACGCGGGCGTCGCCTCTTAACCTAACGCCGTACATTAGGCTATCGAGCGACATTTATCGCGCAACCGAGACTTCATTAGCCGCCAGGCAGTGAGGCGACACCGACATACTTAGAGAAACGTTTTTAAACCAAGAACTTCAAAGACTTCTGAGGGACAATTCTCGTATTTTAAAGGAGCGTTCGCGTTAGCATCGAAGTCGCAAATTTTCAAAAACATACAAAATATCCTTACATTTTAATAGTGTTCGATATTTATTTTCATTGAGATGTTATTGCGACTTGAATTTAGACGTTTGTTAGAGGTAGGTACGAGAATTGTCCGTCTGTTTATCAAGGCACATGCAAATTAATTTCATGAAAGTTTGAGTTAAAGTTTTCAGGAGCTAACCTTGTGTGTTCAAACAGAGCCATAAACAGACAAAGCTTGGTATAAAACATGACTAGCTTTGATTCTGAAAGGGTTCGTTGTTTACAAAAGTAACAAGTAACAGAACTCCCCTTGCGGTGGTGCGATAGGCGTGCCATGCATGGCTATAAGGCGAGTACATCCTGAGCGCGCGGGGGCGGCGGCGTGGGGGGACTCACAAGCGGTTATTTCGGTATGCACATTGCATGCGGCGCGGGCGTCGCCGGCATAAGCGCAGCAGCGCACTTGCCACTCGAAATAGTCAGGTCAGGGACCGCGAGTATCGCCTCGATCCTGCCCCAAGGTCAAGTCTCTGCAGCTCCGACACCTCCCAGCCTACCCCTCCCCCCTCCCTCGCCCTCCACGCCGCGTCTATGCACATTAATGTAAACGCCTCACGAGTCACGCCTGGCTATGTTCTGTACACCGAAATTCGGTTACCGGGTCCATTTTTACGCTTCATTTCATTATAGACACGTAGCACTGATATTGAAATAATTCGAACCAACTAGACCAATAAACATGATAGGTATTGCAAACATAGTAGATAAACAAACAAATGCATTTATGAATTTGTTATCAGAACGAATGTTGCTAAACGTGACCCAATGAAGTTTTAATCTATTCTTAATTGCGAAAAGTCAATTAAACGTCGCGAGATAAAACCGCGAAGTACGCAGCGATCATTAGACACAAGACTTGCGATAAATGTCAATTAACCTTTGATAACAAAGAAATTACAAAATTGCAAAAGCCCTTATAAGTAAATTAAATATCTCTAAGCTGCCAACGATCCAGAAAGAAAGAAGCAGGAGAAGCAGGATTTAATCCAAACACTGGTTATTTAGATAAGACACAACACAATTTTCACAATCAACTTACTAGTAGGTTCCTAATATTCACTAAAACTAAAGTCGTTAGTGATAATTGATTGGTTTCAAATCACAAAACTAATTAACGACTATCATCAAATCCTTTTGCGAAATGAATGTCACGTGTTTGATTCACATTGAATGAAAGTAAAAATTACTTTAAATAACAAAGGAAAATTACACTATTAGTCTCAGGAAACCCTACACTAAACATTTTTAGTATGGATCCCTTTTTTCGTACGCAAAATACGCACTTGTTCATGGAGTTGCGGACATGAGCCCGATACCTATTCAATGCAATATAATAATAGGTATATTATAGCCTGAAAAACTGAAAACCACCCTCATAAAAACCTAAGCTATTAAGAAAACTTCAAGGAGTCACAGTACTCCATCGCTCCACGTTATGTACCGGAATACCTAAAGAATACATCGTCGAAATACTGGTGCGGCTACATAAACAATAACAGGATTCACCCTCATGTCGGCGTCATTATTATGGCTTCAGCTTCCCTCAGGTTTAGTCATCGACACCATACTGTAGGGGAACCCTCGGCTAAATGTCCTTAATTACACTGTGACACCTGAAAGCTTATATTGGCTTCACCATGGGCCATACACAGAGATTTGCAAGGGAACGGAATAAGTCATAACAGGAACTGGTAGATGCCAAATCGTAGCCAAGATCAGGGGCCGTTTTTTTTTTAATTTAGGTTGCCATCGATATGTAGGTACAACACAAGAAAAATATATTAATTGAGAGTACCTACTCGTAAAATCATGATGCAATAAAAAGTTTTGCTGAGTTTTGCTGAGCCTTCCAATTAAATCAAAAATGTTCCATACGTACTTGTGCATAAGTACATTTAAAATGATAGAATCGCAAACAATTTTGATAATTCACATTGCATCATTGGTCATCGTTTGCTTAGTTATAATGACAAAGAACATCAACACTTTATCATACATGACATCATTATTACCAAACCAATTAAATTCAAAACAAACGCCATCAAAAAAGCACCGTTTCCATTATCATATCAATTGTCTTTGATCTTGGCAACTGCAATGATTTGAAAAAGGAACATTTTTGTTTATAAATGTCGATGGTTCTAGGCGCAAAGGAGAGATCAAGGCGTCCGATGGCGAGGACATTGCACTTCGTTTCCCCCCCCCCCTTGGTCCTTCTTCCCATTCCCCCCACTGGCCCTGCCGAAACTCGCTAACCAGTGTTACTAGCCGACCGGATTAGAGTGTTTAGTCACCGTTGCATTCGGGATGTTTGGTTTGTGTACAAAAATGATCAGCCATGTTGTATAATATTTTAGTTGTTATGAGTCAGTGACAGCGTTAATGGTGGTCTTTAATTGGCTAGTAGATAAGAAGTTTTGAATTAATTAAAGCTATTAATTTTGGTTGACTGAAAGTCATGACAGTTTTGATGTTTTTGCTGGAATTTACGTAGATATTTGCTGAAACTACATTTTTTTGTTAAGTAGTAGGAGTAGGTATTACCTATCCATACATGAATTTCAAAATAAACAGGCACTGGTAATGTAACAGCATTGAGCATACAGTATGCAACATACAAAATAAAATTGAAAATCTAAAATTGTTTTTAGTCGTTCTCTCTGGAATCAATTTTATGTCAGACATAGATATTTTCATCAAAACAAGGAAGACTGCCACCATTTTGCAACTTCCATTACCTACTTTACCTACTAGTTTCCTTAAAAGCCAACGAATCTTAACCAAAGTCTTTTGACCAATGAATGAATCATCATTATATTAATTTGGCAAAGAGGTAGATTATAGTCTGGAATAAGACATAAGATATTTTTTTATCCCAGGAGTATGTTCCATTGGGATAATTTTCGACATTCACGCGAGCGGAGCCGCGGGCGGCAGTTAGTTTTCAATAAATATTCTTCCGACAATCGACTAAACTTACCAACAGACTGATAACTATCTCTCTGGTCAGTTCTCAATCAGCCAAGTTTCTGGCATTGAATGAAGGATTACATCAACATCGTCGCATTGGCTGCAACCGGCGCAGACGCATCGCTTCCCGTTACTTGCTATGTAACAACTATATACCCGGTATTTACTTACTACTTGTACTGTTGGCAAAGAAAGATTCATTGAAATGTGTTGTGGTCAGAAATTGGTTTTCAGTCTTGTCATGGTACGATAAATATAATCGATCCCCACTTTTTTATTTATTAATTGATTGATTTACGTACACACAATATACTTTAAAAAATGTACAGATAAAATAGCACAGAGGTACTGCTTATTTCAATATAAATTTCTTCCAGCAGACCTGCGACAGAAGAGTGGGATAAGCCGTCTGTAAGAGACAGAGAAGGAAAATTAAAACAGACTATACGAACATAACTAAAACATATTATTATCTATTAATAAATATAAATCAAACTACAATAAATATACAAATAGGTTTACCTAAATATATAATTATAATAAAATACTCAATACTCAATACTTTTATTGCATTCCACATGTATTCTTAGGTGGTAAAATAACAAATAGGTTCATATGGACCCTGTCGGGCACAGCAAGATCTATCTATCTATCTAGGTTAGGAGAGAGGAAGCATTTTATGAAATGTAAAATTACTTAGGAAACTGTTAATATAGTTATCTATTGAGAGATGTAAATAGAATTAACAAATCAAATAAAAATTAAAATTAAGATATATAAATTAAATAATACCTGCCTATAATTTACAGAGGATAACAGTATAGTAGAGAGATAATGCTCTTTGGCTTTCTTTTTTGCTGACAGATATGTTTTTACAAGCCCGAATGTTAGGTGAGAATGAGTTCCACATTCGAACTTCATGAAAAGAGATGGAGTGGGAATATGAATGAGTTTTATGAGATGGGAAGTTTATGCTATGCTTTGGAATATACAAATAGATTCGTCTTTCTTACTGGTCGACAGTTCAAAAGTACCTGTATATGGTTTAATTGATTAAAATGATTTTTCAATTCATTTTCTACTTTTTTCCAGTTCAACAAAATTGATATTTGACAGAGTTGTAGGATCGCAACCGTACAGTTGAGTTTAAGTTTACGATTTGTTAAGATTCAATAATGATCATACGCAAACAAATTTTATTGTGTCCCATTCCTGAACAATAGCCTCTCTCCACTCCTTTTACTATTTGCAAAACAAGAAACACATTACGTAATCTTTTCACCCTGAAAACAAGGACTCTACCTTGCAATGGGCTGCAATGAAAACCGGATTAAAATTTTGTTTCTGCATACTCCACGAAAAAAGGCATGGCATGCGCATGTGTATACACACATGTAATAAAAACACACAAAGTTCAGGTTTATTGAACAACATAGATATTTAAGTAAATAAACCCACTCCTCTGCTGACGCTACGTCTGCAAGAGATGCAGTGACGACGGGGAGGGGCGCGGGGCGGGAGGTCGTTCGGCCTGCCTCAACACGCCGCGCGTTCTACGTTGCGCTTGCGCAGCGGTGACGTCGGCGTTTCCTGGATATAGAAGTATGTACCTGCATTTATATTACTTAGCATACATTTAGTAGAGACCCTCTCTACTAAATGTATGCTAAGACATTATATGCTTACATTCCACTTTGTAGTAAAATAGTGAGCTGGTTGCGTAAAACTTGGCATGACAATTTCAAAATCAGTGAATGTTAACATCGTAATAAAAATAAAGTAGGTGTACTTTTGATAGAAAGAATTCCATTGTCATTCATTGTAGACATTATGGTCGTTATCATCATCGAAATGGAAAACTATAAACCTTAAGGAGCAAGCAAATAAGCATAAATTGTCTTAATTTCAACCTAAGGTGTTTTAAAAGTTAAACTCGTAGAAAACAAAAACAGTAACAAGAGCTACTGACCAAATAACTCTTAAAATAGCTGAAACAACCAAAAGGCCAGATAAAAATAGAAAACTGGGATGTCCCACTTCCGTGGAAGTGGACCATTCCCGAAACAAGCCAGAAGTTAAAATGTTTACCGAGCCATGTCCAGCTGATTGGAATAACCTGCTCCATACGAGTACTATTTTAACTAGTTATTAAGACCACGGTGCTAGAAGGTCCTATTAGCCTGACCATTGGTCAGTCAATCCATACTTTAACGGTTTTTCGAATAGCCCGCATGGACGGAAAGAATTAGGAACGTTCACTACGCTGGCGATCTAGTAATGGCAGTAAAAAAGATATAAAATATATATTAGGTAGCTGATTGTCATTCCAATCAGGTGGAAGTCAACTGCTTTGTAGTGAGGGCAATCAGAGGTCCAACAGCAGGTCCAAGTCAATTTTATTTTTATTTTTTAATTTTATTGATAGGCTCAGAAATTAATGATGTGTTCGACGATGGAACAATAACTTATTCACTCTTGGCTTTAACCCCTAGGTTGTAGCTATCAGGAAGCAGAGACTCCGGCAGTAAATTCCACTCCTTAGCTGACGAAAATATCCAAACTAATATGCCATCATCTTGATTGCCATCAATGATAAAGTTTTCAAAAAAGCTAAATTGACAACAAAATCGGTACTGCTAAAGTCAATGCTCCTGCTAGGAGGAAAACAGACAGTGTATAGGGAAAATGAGCTTTTGTTCAATTCTAGATCTCTCATCTCATACAAGGCACCAGAACAAGTGCACATAGTGTCTAGAAAACAAAACAAACACAAAATATTGTCATTAACAAGTAATTGGATTAATGTGTGAATGTTAATAAACATTTACAAAAGATTACAAGTTGTAAACATCACTTTCTTTGTCTGCAAAATGAATGTTATCTGTTAATAACTGGACCTGTATAATTGACCTTATTTTCTATCTATTTGGCACATTCATTCTTCTATCAATTTGGTCTGGGTTGGTTTAGCTTGAAGAAAATGACAGCAGTTCAGTAATAGTTCAGGTTCTAGAGAAAAGGTTACTTATTCTTATACCTTTAATACTTATTATCACTACAAGATTAGGCTTTTTAGAAAGTGCCATTCTATATGATTGTTGCGATGCTAAAATATTACAGATTAATCACATGACATTTCTACAGCGTTTCTCACTTATACGGGGTGACCCAGAAGAGCGTGGTCATATTTTAGGGTGATGTTAGGTAGCTAATATGAATTGGGAAAAAAAAGAAACAAAAAAAAATGTTTTTTTCCAAATAAATCGACCACAGAAATCGACTAAAAAGTTCCGAACAAATGACTTTTGAAGCAATTTGATACAGTTGGTGGCAGCCAATCTGTGACTGAACTAAATTAAATACCACCAACTGTAACGGTAGCTTCTAAGACATTGGCAGAATAGTCGACATTGGCTTTGTTTGCCATATGAAATTGTAGTATAGAATAGGTAAATCAAAAATCTCTATGTTATTCTGGAATCTTTGGCAAAAATAAACACAAAACAAAAAATACCACAACGACTGCATTCCAATACTACTTTTCTATTGCACAAAATGTACCGTTACGTTTGGGGTTTACCAAACACAGAAAGGACACAGATCATAAAACTATTGTATAGAAAAGAGTTAAAAATGAACTACAGAAAAAAGTGTACGAAGATTCTTTCTAAACGGTTAACTCGATAGATTTACGCATAATCAGGTCACACAATTAAATTATTTACAACTATCATTAGCTAACAATTTGTACATTTGATAATGGCAGGGCCTACGACAACAATGTCCCATTTATTTATTTGTGGAGCAGAGATAGTACTATCACTCAATGCAAATTGTCACTGTGCAGTGTGTATGGCCAAATCGCTAATGAAGTGATTGGTAAAATGGTGATAAATAAAACAATTCGTTTTCATTTGGTTTGTTATATTACCATTTTTTGGGTTCTGTACCCAAAGGCTAAAACCCTATTACTGAAACTCCGTCCGTCTATCCGTCTGTCACCAGGCTGTAGGTATCTCATGAACCGATAGGTAGACAGTTGAAATTTTCACAGATGATGTATTTCTGTTGCTGCTATACAAATAATAAAAATTAAATAAAATTAAAAACAAAAAGGGGCCCCCATACAAGGAACATGTTTTTTATGGTACGGAATCCTTCGTGTGCAAGTTCAACTTGCACTTGGCCAGTTTTTTTTACCATTTTGAGCGCTGCGCATTTCTAATATGCAAACTTTAAAGTTTCTGGATTTAGCCCAATTATTCGCAACTAGGCTTGTGTCCCAGCAGTAGAAATGTTTTAGACATAGGTACTTAAATTGCAAGCTGTAAGATTTCAATTTATTTCGGAAGGTACATGAAGGGCTGGCATTCTCGTTTAAAATTAAGTCGCAATTTCAGCTACAATGATTATTAAAACTTGTCAAATTGTAGAAACATCAGTGGTGTTTTTAACAGTTAATGACTGCGATGCAAATGCGAAGGCTTCTAAAAATACGAGAATTGTTCCTCTCAGTATAATGTTTCTACCATCCAAGCAAAAGTTTGTTCAAATCACAGGCATGTATAAAGTACCTACGTTTTCAAAAGAATCCAAAAAATGTTAGCCACAAAAAACATCAATTACCTACCGGGAATATGTTTGCTATGCATTTATAAGTTAAAACTACGTCTCCCAAATCCGTCTCGCTCTTCAATAAAACATTAGTAAGCTAACGTCCCCCAGCGGATGGAGCTTTATAAAATCAAAAAGGAAAGAGTTCAATTATATTTAGCAATCTCCCCTGTAATTACTGAGCAAGTTTCCTTAATTACAGTCCCCTAATAAAAGGATAGGTGCTTCCTACTTCCCACGTACGGGGGTGGGCAGAGCGCATGCGCGACATGTGAACGATGCGGCTTATTATTAAATAATTATAACACAGTATTTGCCTGCGTAGAGTTCAGAATCTTACAAAGCCCTGATTGTAAACTTAAGTTCCAACAAGGTTGTCTCTTGAAGACCAGTAAGTAAGTTCACTTAGCTCAACTTTACTTAGATAACTAAGTTTTTTGGCTCTTGACTATCCGAAACGACTGTCAAAGATCTACAAGTGATAACAGGGAGTTATCAGCAGCAGCAGAAAGGATTTAGGACCGAAATAAAAAAGCAATCATTGATCACTAACGCAATTTGCGCACGCTTAGCTGAATACTTCTTTCCAGGAACACTAGTAGGTACTTTTCCCAAAAGAATAACATAATAAATACTAATCCTGTTAGACTTATTCCTTCATTATTTTCAGACTTCTCTATCGATCGGAACTCTGTATCCACACGTAGGTATGTGCGTAAGTTGATATAAAATAAAAAGAAGTCACAGTTCCGGCTGCACATTAAGACCTGCGGCAGATGGACTTCTTCATTCGAAAATTAATTATTCACGTGTTATATTACATAAAATTAATTTATTTATAGAAGCAACATTAAAATCTTTATAAATAGTTGAGTTGGTGTTTGATTATTAATTTTATATTGGGTAAGGGAATGGTTTGTCATAGTTTTTCGTTAATTTAACAAAGAATTAAAAAACTTGATCGAAAGCCGGTTGCAGACACGAGTATGAAAAAAACCTCTGCTATGCAACCAAGTCAAATCCAGATCCTTTATTTAAATCAAACCAGTTACAGGCACTTTTGAATTGTCAAGATCTGTGAAGCCGGACTGGCTTCGTCTATTTACCTTACAGACCGCTAGCGACGCACGTTCCAAAGAGTAGATCCTATGTAGAAGAACGTGCAAGAAACTCCATGGACACTCTTTTAAATCAGTGTATGTAACCAATGTTAACAATAGCTAAGCCTTGCTCTTGGCCTGCTACTGGTATTACTCTGGCCGAAAACGACAGTAGCAGCTAAATTAATTTATTTCTACGGGGCATTATCTACGATATTTTCCATCCGTATTCATAGTACCTCATCAACGGTTGTGAGGTACATTGTCCTCACATAGGTACAATATAATAATGTAGGTAGGTATATAAAAAAAGTAACGATGAATTTTCTTGTCCTTTTTTCTCCAAAAGACTTTAGTTGTCTATTTATAAAGGTAGGAAGGAACCCTTTGCAAATGGACAACTTGAATCACTTATTGTTTTTTGTTTTACTGTAAATTTTGACGTTCAAAAGTTCACTTTCGGTGTCCACTTTGAACCAGGTGGACACCGAATAGTATTTTCCAGCATAATATTTATTCGTATTTTTCTACCACAAAATTACTCCGGCAATGATTGAATTCGAAGAAAACATTTTCCCTCATTTTCCATAATTCGAAAGTACAAAGAAAATCACAATCTCTGTAAACGTTTACTCAGTTATTACCTTTCCAACATATGTACATTTATAACATACGTTATTACGTAGAAGGGTTGGCATGATATGAGGAGTAATAATTAACTATCCACCGATATTATTGAAGTGTCTTTAATTGCTGTCTAAATTACTAGGTTTTTCCATTGGGAATTTCTAAGTGACAGCCCGGAGTTGGTGGTGTGACACCCCCGTGCCTCGGAAAGCCGTTAAGCCGTTTGTCCTGCGCCAGATCTCTCTGCGGTCGTGTCGGGTTGCCGTCCCATCGGAATATGAGAATGATGGAAGAAGGAGTGTACCTGTGTTTGCGCACACACTTGTGCACCATAATTTGTCCCGCGCCGATGGCTAGTCTCGGTTAACATTGGCCGCCATGGCCGAAATCGGTCAGGAGGACTATATAAAGTACTGGTGGAGGAGACATTCTGGTAGGTGAGGTAGACACTGGTGAGTCATTCTTTAATCATGTGTTTACATTTCCCTCTATGTAAGTATATCAGTTGATTTTATTTCAATAAAAAATAATTATCAAGTGCTCATGTAAACTTGCAGTTTTCAATAATGGCACATACTTTGTGTTCATACTTATAAAACATTATTTATACCGAAAATGGTATAGATTTGTCCTCGTAGACATTATGTTTTTGTGATCTCGATCTCATTCAGATTTATTTATTGCCATTTTAGCTGCTCTCTCACAGCTGAGCAAAGGCCTCTCCCAAGTTCTTCCAAGAATTCTTTTCCAGTAGGTACTTCCTCTAACCAGCCTTTTGCGGCGTCCAGGTCATCTCGCCACATTAAAAATATATGACTTCGTTCTCTATAGAACAGAAAAAATGTCGGGATTAAATAAACTCAATTTGCAAAACCGGTAACAATACAATGAATAACATCTAGAATGCTATTAATACCTCACAACTGTTCGTTTATACAGGGCAATATACTTTATGCTAATGTTTTTTTTACGATTTAATGTTCATTGTCGCCAAAACAGTCAATTCTTTACGAAAGTGGATTTTCTTAAGTGAAAAAAGAAAAATGATTCATGTTTCATGATCATGCGATGAAATAAACAAAAACTATTGTAAGGCCTACTCCAATGAACAAATAAATTTAATGAAACTGTTTGTTATGTCAATGTTGCTACTGCAGCTTGTGACAAAACTACAAATGACCTTTGGAATCGATCGTGTGCTTCGCGTTCATCGCGAACAAAGTCAGCGTTCTAAAAACAAACATGGGACTGAACTTTAAAACATTCAATTAATCTGCCGAGCCTTTTCCCACCATAGGTAGATGGGAAAAGGCTCGGCAGATTAAGTTAGGGTCGGCTTCGGCCACAATGACGACGGTATGGCCCCTCTTTGGGGAGTGGCTGGAGTGGCGCCACGGCGTCCTCACTTTCCGCCTGACGCAGGTACTCATCGGAGACGGCTGTTTCGGGAGGTACCTGTTTCGGATTCAGCGGGAGGACACGCCCGGGTGTCAACACTGTGTGGATCGCCCGGAGGACACGGTGGGGCATACG
>NDFZ01005360.1:241488-341997 GCA_002192655.3 Mamestra configurata | reverse complement strand
GGTGGGGCACCGCCTTGTCCTCATCGAGGCGATCGGCGGACGGCGAGCGTTGGGTGGCCCGCTATCCGATCACAACCAGGCCCGGGTCGATGGCGTGTTATGTTCCACGCGCGCCTCAAAGACATTTTTGCATAGGAGACGGGGCTCGCTACAGCCAGAGCCTGCCAGGGTTGCGAAATTTGTTCGAAAGAACACATGACACTAGTCTGTCAGTCAGACATCAAAAAACCTACTTCAGATTACCAGTAACGACAGTCAAAGTTTTCAAAGGACAGCCGGGATCAACGGCTTAACGTGTGCTTTCCGAGGCACGGAAAAAACTCGGTATTTGATAGATGGTCACCCATCCACAAACCAACCTCCGCAAGCTAGCGACCCGTGGTGTGTCTGTTATTATTTAGCCTCGAGCTCGTTGAACTTAAAAAAAAGTAATAAAAAAACAAATGCACATCAGAGTGGCCAATGACATGTAGTAGCCGGAGCCAGTGTCAAGTCGATCATTGAACCTCATTGTTCTGACTTGCGAAACTCTATTTACATGCTCACCTCCTATATAAACGCTTATAAATTGCGAATTTCATTAATTAAAACATTGTTACAATTCCATTTATTCAAATAACTTGTGATTTGAATAAGTGGCCTGCCTTTAGGCTGCGTGTTTCGCGAACACTTTCATATTAACACTGCCTTGCTTATAAATAAATTAATTGATTAATAGATAAATTAGTAAAAACCAACCCTTGAAACAATGTCTACCTATCAAACTGTCACTTTATAGTGTGCCAATCAGTTTTCGAATCCATGTAGTACCTAGTTATCGTAAATAAGTAATTAAACGCGAATTCTACATTATGCTAGCATGCTTGGCGGCGTATATATGGACACTAACCTCTCTTGGGAGGTTCATGTTGCTAATATTAGTAAGAGGGTATTCTACACTTTTCAGTCTCTCAAACGTCTCCTAAAATTCTTACCATTTCGCACTAAGGTCAGTCTTGCTCAATCTCTTCTTCTTCCACTTAGGTATAGACTATGCGGATGTCTGTTTTCTAGATGCAACGGAGGTGCTTCTGGATAAACTTGAACGACTGCAGAACTTGTGCATTCGCTTTATTTTTGGCCTCCGGAAATATGACCACGTGTCGGAGTTCCGGGCCAAATTGGAGTGGCTGCTGATTCGGCGTCGGCGAGATACTCACATCCGATCCCTTCTCTTTACTATCCTCCTCAATACCTTCGTGAACGCTTTGAGTACCTAGACCCGAGAGGTAAACCATGTCGTACTGCCACTTCTCTTCTCCTTCGTACTCCGCGTCACACTTCCAGCCGCTATGGTGGATCTTTCTCTGTTACTGCAGTGCCTCTCTGGAACTCTCTCCCACACTCCTTACGCGACAGCCCTTCTCTTGACGTCTTCAAGAGGAAAGTTAAAGAGCATTTCCTTTCGCAATGACATAATATTTTTAGATATGTATGTATATATTTATATGTTTACGTATGTAGGTATATTTATAAATGTAGCATTGTAAAATTTGTGCACTGGATCCTACCCTCTATTGTGATCTCTCTGTATCACACAAAGGTTTGCTGGTAGAAAACTCATTTTTGAGTTAAGCTCGCCTTTTTACATGAACTTTTTTTAAATGTGAATTAATATAAGCTGTTATGGTGTACAATAAAGAATTAAAAGAATGCTTGACCTAAATCAATCCTTAATTTTACTACAATGTACTCTCACAGTTTAAAAAACGTTTCTAAAACATTCCTGAAATTTCGGAAACATTTATTTTCAAAAAGTGCACCTTTTTATGCACTTCTAAAACTCCAAAGTTGTAAATAAAACCGTCTCTATAAAGCAGAGGGATGGTCAAGTCGTTGGCGGGTCAGAGGTGACTAACGTTCAGGCCGGACCCTGCACCCTTTCGCAATTGCATTCTACACAGATGGCCAAGAGAAGGATTTACTGACCGTTTTTTTGTAATTTTAATAACAAAGAAATCTATTCAATGGCTATTCGATTGATCGTTGCAAGTTTTACAAATCTGTGTGAATAAAATTATAAACTGAAGATTAACAGCGTATTTTTAGTAGGCATGTATTTAAACAGGAAAAAAGGAACAAATGAAAGTATGTAGAATAATTAATTGGTGTGACGTCAGTCTGGCTGTCTGTATTTTGCGAAATAAGAAGATAGGAGCGTACAGTACACCTCCACCACTACGATAAGTTTCTCGGTAATAAGTTATTCACAAATCGATTTGGAATGATAAATCAGACAGTAATGTCGTTTTTGATTTGTTTTAGCTGATAGATATGCTCAGTATATTAAAAAAAAGCCGTTAGATTGCTACTTTTCGCATAAAAATATCAGACTAAGTTCCCTAATGAAAACATAAACCTTGTTAAGTTCAATGTCAGTGTTAGCGAGTAAGGTACCTACCCGCTGAGTTACAAGCAGTGGATCCCATGAGGTCACCGGTCAGCGGTCAGGGGTGACCAACGGCCGTCCAAGGGGTTGCGAATAAACTGTTTGACCGTGACCAAATACATCTTGTTGGGAGTTTTTTTTGTTTGATTATTTTTTATACTTTTGTGTCTTAGACGTTATGTGTGCTGTGATTGAAATGAAAAGATTGTGTTTAAGTATTATTTGGGGAGATGGCATTAAGGTACAGAATTCTGGTGGAGGAAAGGAAACAGATGTCCACATATTCACCACACATATTTTGTACATTTATGTACAGAAAACATTTAAGTTCCTACCTAACATACTCAATGGTGTATCTTACGGAGTAATCTTACGTAATCTTACGGAATCTTAGGTAATCTTACGGAGTCTGCAATTTTCTGGTGCCATATCTAAACTTCCAACATCACCATCTACCCTTTCCCGTGTTACTTGGGATCAGCGCTACACGATTTTTTCATACAACTCAATTTAAAGAATTAAATCACAGTAACAAGCGAAAGTATAGCTGACGTTTAAATCAATGATGATTCGATTCGATGTGTCAGCACAATATCTAACTTTGCTGATATGTACAAAAGATTCACCGGCTAAGTCTCTTATTGTTTATGTGAAATTATTATGCACAGCTATTAGTCATCTGTGCGAAGTTCAATGTCGAAGCAGGGATTCAGTTCAAGTTCTCAGTCCCATAGGGTCAGCGGTCAGCGGTCAGAGGTGACCAACGAATCGCGAATGTCCGAGTGGTCTCGCAAACCCTTTTCACTGTGCAATATCGAACAGGTGGGGTGCCTGTTCCCAGACACCATTGTCATAACACAATAACATTTTTCGTAGTTCTGCAACACATTATCAGTGCGCAAATTGTTTTTGCAATTGTATGCTGATGATAACACACGTTTTTTAGCAAAGAAATGCGGAAACTAATGGCGGTATGCAAGATAAAAACGGAATCCCGGAATTCGTAAAAAAGTAACAAAAGACGAGTCCGGTTACCTCATTGCTAAGAATTTTAACGTGCGAATAGGTAGAAAATTACCTACTTTTCTACTTTAAAAATATCCCACAAAATTACAAACCCATGTTAGGTGAATTTCTTTGTGAAAATAAATAATAATTGAAGAATAAGGGAGGGAATGGAATGGCTCGTAGATTATAGAACCGGGTTTGTCTGTCCGTTCGTCACCTCTGACCCATGCTTGACCGGTGCGTCCCTAAGACGCTCCGCCAATCTTTTAGATTAGCAAGTTCACACTAGCCGTGATGGGCTTAGGTAGATAGATATTATTATTTTATATTTAGAATGAATAATTTATGAGAACCGAGATTTGGTTGTAAACTCTCCGTGTTTGTCACGTCTCAAAATATTTATTTTTAGCACTGATACTGTTATCTTTTTACGTTTTTGATGAATCGGTATCGGAAGCGAACATTTCACCGTCAAAACATTACATTTATCACGTAGACATTTTAGCACATGTTGTTTTTAAACAATGTGAAGGTCTAATCTAAAGGACTTTAGAACTAAGGACATCTAACTATCTCGATAAAAATAGATATCATTGTAAATAGGTATTCTTTGTTTGCAATGATTTCTGAAACAATAATTATAAGATACGTTAACGATAATAGTTGATTAAATCAATGTCGATTCAAGGTACCTAAGTAAATAAAATTTTTTTTTTTGTTTATTTCACGAATATTCCACCAACACCTAAAAACTATGCATTTTACAAAAAGTTTTAGTTTAATAAAAAAATTAACAATTCCAAATAAAGTAAAACCGCTTTATTTTGCACTAAAGAGTCGCTATTATTATTGAAATCGATTATAAAAACAAGTAAATAATAAGAATTAGTTGACAACATGGTTTGGGGCGATCCAAAAGCATTTTACCTATACGAATTCCTACATTCTGTTTAACCAAAGAACAACGTTTCGTTAACCTATCACAATACCTTCCTCAATCATTCCATAATAAACGTCACATCAAATTTAACAGTTTTGCACAATATGTTCTGTGCACTGGACAGCGGTCAGTCCGATTTACGGTTCTTTTATTTACTCTAAGCTTATTAAACCCCATCTATTGTGAATATTTTGAGGGTAATTAATAGTGTGTATTGTGCAAAATATTCTTTGTTCATCGGTGTTCGTGCTTTGTGTTCGGCCCTTGTGCATTGTGCACAGTTTTGTTTAGGCGATCATTAGCCCAGTGTGCAGTGGGCAGTTTCGCACTGACCGGTGACCGCTCAAGGTTTTTTCTCACAGATATAAGCTAGCACGACCGTTATGCCTGTGATTAATTATATTGCGGTAACGATGGTGAATTTAATATTTGGTTATTTGAAAAGAAAACCTGTGGAAGTATTTTGCTTTTTTTTAACTTTCGGGTGGAAACCAATGCACTATGATATCGATGTTACAATACCTCAAAAAGTTTATAATGTAACCTAGCACACACACTATTATGACATTAACAATTCTTCATTGTAAGATATGCGAGAGATTTATATTTTATTCATTATTTTGTTAGACAGTAGGTATCTATAATAAAATTGTGAAGGTTGTTACTCTAATTTATATTCAAATCTAATATTTTGCATGCCGTAAGGCAAAATGTATCGGGACAATTCACAATTATTGCAACTTATATGTATACCTACACTATTAGCAAATAAATGATTTCTTTATTTCTTTCTTATTCAATTTCCACTCGAACAATAGGCAAACTGCATTGACGTAGTGCAACCGACCAGTGCACATACCCGCTCGGTCCCTGATGACCTCTGAACTCAGCGCTCTTCACTAGTCCGTTGAGCAATTGTGCGAAGACAGGTTCTCAATCTTCACATAAAACGCGTGTGAATCGATTGATCATAAAACGTTCGTATAATAAACTAATAGCATAAAAGAATCGCAGTCGAAAACCGGACGGACGCTGCGATATTAACATATTATTTAAGTTTGAAAACCTGTAAACTGTGATTCAAGATAAACCGCGCTCTTTGTAACGGTAAATAGACACAGATGCGAAAATAATAACAAACATCTCCTCAAAACATAGTATATTATGTTCGCCTGATACCACAACTACATACACAACTGTATATAACACACAAACGTAGATAACGGAAAAACAGTTGAAATGCAGAGAGAGAGACACTTGTATATGTGTGGGTGTGTAGGTATTTGCGCAGGACGCAGGCGATTTGCCATGGTCGTGTATGTAGTGGTTCGCGAATCACATCAGACGAGAGGAAGGAGGATCGCCCTCCCGCGCCGCCAGCCAATGAGAGGACTTCCCGCCGCGACCGAGCTGCGTATCGCCTTGTACCGATATCGCGAATATATTAGCACATGTACACTTCCTTTTATATACTACTATCTTGTTCATTGTAAAAAGTGTTTGTTTACAGTTTAACGATACTCCATTGGTTGATTGAAGGTTCAATGAATATATAACGCTTATTTACTGTATTAACCGAATTTAATACCTACGTTGTCAGTGACGCAACTATGAATGAGACCTCTTCCGTATCATGCGGCCTTGGTACCGCGACGCGAACGCAAAGTTTCCTACGCGGTTTGTTCGGAACAATAGTTCGTGTCAAAACGTCAAACATCTCTAAATTCCCGACCGGAAGCACAAAAACAAAAGGCGAGGGGTGAATTCTATTAAGAATTGGGAGGATTACTTCTAATGAGATTCTAAAACGCGGTAGGGATTGGACTATGTTTAGCGAAGCAATGTGCAACCCTTCTCTGTGTAAAATATCTCAATTTAAACGTTTAAAAACACGTGTTCGAGCGAGCACTGATCCCTGGAGACGTGAACGGGATAACACATTGCTTGTTGTAGCAGTTAATTATGTTGGCTTAGAAATATTAAGCGTTTTTATGTCTACATCAAACAAAGTTTTGCATACCAATGACAGTAAATTACATTAATGAATTATTCGGATCACATCAGATTCAAACAAACACAATAGGTAGGTATGTCAAATAAATCGCAATGATGCAATTTTCTTTAAAAACAAACTTTCAGAATTTCTTTAGTTAATAATGTATACTTTTTATTGGAGAGCTTTAATTTCAGACGTTTTTGTCAGAACGAGGTAAAGCAATGACTTCGTCATTTATTTATACAAATTACACCTCGGTATTAGTACCACTCGAGCTTACCACAACAAACCAAAAATGGCACCAACAACAAATGTTGAAACAATTACGGCATACCTACAAGCTATACCGCAACCCCTTTATAATTTATGGCAAAAAACCTCTGGGGATGTCGCAGGATTAGCCCTCTATGTCGCACGGCAAAAACCCATTGCACATGGGCGTGTTTCAATTAGCTGTCAGTTTGTCAACTACACCGCTATTCTTCAGAGGACGTTGCAGGTTACCCCTTCCCCCAGTAGAGTTTTAAAAATAGTCTCAAGTATCTTAAAAGCTCTCTGATACTTTGCACGAGTGTCGAATTGAGCTTTTGAACGGCATTGTTGGTAAAAATAACTTCTTTCAACCAATCTACATATAGATTCGTTTGGACAATAGCGCATTTATCTACCAACTTAATATGTTCCCAAATATATTATTTTCCAGCTTTTTAGCGTATCTCCTCTGGAAAGCACAAAGTAGGGACCCAGATTTTTTACAAGAATTAGAGAGTTTTACTTACCAATAAGAAGCAAATTGGATGGAACAAAAAATATATACATAAACAAATAAATATAAAGACAAAGAAATATGGTTAACAACAACACAAAACAAAACCCCTAGGGCCTAGAATACACAACAATTTTAATATTCTTGTCTTTTCACACCCTGTAATTAAATATCCCGAAATATAGACTTCATTATGATAGGTTCGCTTTTTTTAAAGTACAGTTTAGTCACAGCTTCCTTCAACGATTTCACATCCTCGAAAACAAATCTCTGTTGATTTTTTGCCGATCGCGGATATTCCATTTAACCCTTTAATGCAGAGGAAGTGTAGGTAAGTAGGTCAGATAGTACATTGCACATGTTGTGAAAGCGGGGTAAAAAATACCCCTTTATTGCGCTTTGTTTCCACACGTGAAAAAAAACTTTGATTATTGCCTGCAATTTGTACCCTCGATGCCGTATAGTAGGGATCTTTTGAATTGGCAGCTGAGAGAAGAGAATTTTCAATTGAAAATAGATGTTGTACCTGATTTAGTAGAGTAATAACCACTCAACGCAATTACAATTCCTATAAATTACCTAGGTACTGCAATGAACACAGTACAACTACATCAAACGTTTTCTATTTTCAGATTTTTTTCAGAATGTCTTCAATTATAGCAAAACCCAACCCTTGCACATAAGAGTAATGTTTGTATGCAAAATTCTGAATTTAAACTCATCTCAGGGTACCTAAGGAACCAATACTAAACGTCATCACTATACCTAACAAACCGGCATTTTATCAAATTTTTTGCTCTCTCGCATACGTTCAACCCTACCCGCGATCTTGGCAGCCATTCTTTGCCTATCAAGTCATTTTTTGTTCGATCCTTTTTAAATGGCACATGCAGTGAGAGCCAGTTTTTTAGTCACGTTAACCAATTTTACTAAAACGCAATATCATCAGCCTACCTGAACTGTCTCTTTGCTATTCTTTTAATAGATCATCCCTTAATCGATTAAAGCTTGACAAAAGTGGACTCGCTCCTCAACTTCACACAAGGTTCTTACTATTTTCTTATAGGATTTTGTGAAAGTTGAAGTAAGAAGGAACTTTAGGAGTTATGCAACGGTTTTGGGTGTCTCGATTTTGTGTTTAAAATATTGCCAGCGTCGCGGTAACATGAGAAACCTTTCACCAAACACAAAGATAAAAAACCCTAAAACTCCACGAAACCTTAGCCTCCGTCAATATTTTTTTCTTGGCAGCTAACAGTAAACCCAAATCCAGCGATATCTTCACCAAAACAAACGGTCTTGCAAAATGTCAGATTCTTTCGATTCCAAAATTGGGAACAAAAAATGGCAGGTAAAAAGTCATATTATACCGGTATAATTGTCACAAATTAAAGCAAAAAATTTCGAACAAAAGGTATCAAAATTCTGCAAGCCACACGAGCAGGTAGCAGAACTTAATAAAATAAGGTTTTTTTGTGAGGAAATTGTGCAAAAGCGTGGGACGGGTCGAGAAGTTATAACTGTACTCGGCAAGACATCGCCGACTCGATCCGGAACATAAATCTTCTGTCTGATTATACAATGTAGAATGATAGTCGGCTATATTCTGCAGTTTTTTGTAAAATACACATTTATTTTTCTTCCCAAGAGGGGATTTAGTCATGTGTGAACGGCAGGACTTCAGCTTGACTTAGCGATTTAAAAAATGAACTAAAATCAAAGAAAAAGGAAAACGGGGGAAAACTTTAAACTTAGTTAAATCTTTTCTTTGGGAAAAAAATTTGATCTGTGTTATTTTCTGTTTACTTACCTATACCAATTTATTTTTGTAAAATTTTTTGGACGGACCTCCATACAAAATATTAATTGGCAACACAATATTCATCGGCACGACCCTTTACCTCTAAAAACTTACAAAGTTTACTTTTATCATATAAGTAAACAATTCAGCCGCGACGAAAAGTGCCTTGTGATAGTTTTTTGTTAAAAAGAATTTTGTGCAAAAACTTCCAACAAAAACCAAAATCTGCTCTAGCAGGGTCGCACGTAACGTGATAAGTTTATTTTGAAATGGAGATCGAAGTTTATCGGCTTAGCAAAAATTCGTTTATTTTTAAAATAGCAATATGAAAATTTTGTTGCCGTCAATGAGGTGGGCATTCTTTCTCGAACTAGCGACCCTTATGATATTCCCGTCGTAGTCCTAAACTGAAGATCGAAAACGTCCCAATATTAGATTGCTTGCATGCAACTTCTTGTGCCATTAAAAATTGAAAGGTATCTTAATTATAAAAATATGCCATTATAAAACCTACTTACCACTGATTACTCAAAATGCTAGAGATTTTCAAAAATCTTTAAACACCCATAATTCAAAATACGAAATTGAAATTGCTTTTGCATATCCTATCCCAGCCATAACACATAAACTTCTCAAGAATCGCAATGAACACCATGTGCAAGTAATATATTCTTATTCAAACAACATTCGTTGGGTGAGCCGTTGGTGAGGGCAAACTAGAACATTTGCGCGGGAGTCGATGAACCCTCCTGAACAAAAACTCCCCCGAGTTTCAGTTGCGCGGGCGCAGACGCGGCTGTGTTCTCACGCCGCAACTGAACTCTGACACCGGTAAAAAGTTGCCAAACTATACTTTTAACGTAAACTGTATAATATAAATATATGCAGTTTGTGTATTCCTGAAACTAAAGGTGCATTTGAAGATGCAAGACATTGTTACTTCCATATTTATTCGTGCAGCTGTGTCAATTATTTTGTTCCGTACCTACTCAAGAAATCGATACTCACAATTTTACCTACCTACTAACTAACAATAGGCAAAGTTAACGTTACACACCATACTCATACTTCACTAGTTGGTAACTAAACGTAAAGCACTGATTTTCCTTGAAATATTCTCTCTGGGTAACACAAACGATGTTAATAAATAATTCTACTCACATTTTTAGAACAATCTATCATTGACTATGACATTGGTCGCTAATTTCGCTTGCCAGACGACCCTGTCGCTCGAGTATTGACTCATTAGACATGGCTGATATATGATGGCTTTTAAACACGATTTCAAAAGCCTTTCAGTACGTACGCAGGTATGTACGTATTGTACGTGATCCCTTCAGTAACAGGATCGACTTGATATTGTAAATTACATTGTTGATAAATAATTTTCGAAAGGGTTTAAAAGTCGTACAAAAAAAAAACAACAAAACTCAACAATTTGTTGCAGTTTGTACGCCACTTTCCACAAGTGTAATGGACAACTATCGTAAATGATGGCTTAGTTTATGGCTACTGCGCAGATTGATTGATGTATGAGGTCAATTAACTTTTGATGCGATCAATACTGACCGACACCCGACACTGCCCCAACAGGCCAACGTGTACCAGGAAAGAATTGCACTCGGGTTATATTTTTGTTATTTTTCCTTCTAAGTTAAGTGCGACAATTCGATAATAATTTAATAGTTAGCATGTGGCTTCACAGGAAGTAGTTTCACTGCGAATGCCATGTTTCCTGCACCCTGCCGCGAACTCTCATTATTCTTTCAGCAAATATGTTGTGACTACCCTTTACTTGCCTGGGGCGGACGTCGCAAATGATCTTCCTTGCCCTCATAATGATTGTATCATTATCGATCATTAAAGGGTAGACAGTCGCCACATGGCGGGTAGTTTGACGCCACAAGGTGGATTAAGAAGGTTTTATTTAATTTAAAAATAATGATTAATAAAACAGAATGTTTGGTGAAGGATTATGTACCACGACTAACCTGTAAACAATTTGCAATGTTTGGTTTTAAAGCTGAATCTTATTTGAAAATAGTGGTAGGAATCCGCTTTCTTGGATGATTTCGAAACATATCTAATGCTTATCATTTTAATGTACATAATGAAGTTCTTGAGATTGTATAATCTTGAATTGAATTATACAACACATAACTCCGAAAAACCCCAAAAGTTTCCGTAACATAAGGTAAAATCATTACATTTCAGATAAATTTCTCTGCAATAATATGGTTGGGCCAAAATTCCATTCTGTGCAAAAAAAAACAATTAGATTATGTCTAATCTCCAACCCGTTAGGTGCTTTCATAGAATTGTGCTCTGCAATAAAAATTGTGCACCTTGCAAATACAATGTACGGTATCGCAATACCATTCATTCGTGCACAAACCATAACGGTATTAATCTATTGAACAATCTATAGCTGTCATCACTTCCCCAATCGTACAAAATTGTGGGAACAAATTATTGCAAACACTTCTTTCGTACGCAAAAAAAAGTGTTGCACAAAGTACCATCGGCAAAAAAGTGAAACTCCCACGCTATGAAAGGGTTGAATATGCACCTGACCTATATTAAATTGTGTAAAAAATCTGTGTTTTCTTTATCTATTTTTTGCTCATTATTCACATTGAAGATATAAGAGAATGCATTTGATTTAGTACTGTCACCATGGTTTCTGGATATTGTGGTACGACTAAGTTAGTTTAAGAGTTGAAGTTTTGCAATTTTTTCAGATTCCTCTCAAGCCTGGCCATATTTTCAGAAAGATAATAAAACTAAATGATTCATAGACCTTTTTAAAACAAAAAAAAAAGCTATTTTGCATGATTCGATCTCCGTATCATATTTTTTTTCGTTTTCCAATTTACGTAATACAATTTCAATAAACATGGGCACAGGTTGCAAAGATAACAGATCAACATAAAGTATATTTACATAACAAATAACAACAAACCTATTTGTCCGACACTAGTAACCATTATAGTCACCCCACTTGCGCAGGAGTTGCGCACAATACGCGCATTGTTGGCGCTCCGCAGGTAGATGCTAAAGGGTTATCCGCTTATGCAAAAAATACACTAAAACTATCCGATTAACACCACTAAAAAACACGATTTAGAAGCCTTAGATCCCTTGCGATGATTGTGTTAATAGTCTTAACTTTCCTTTATATCCTAGGCGTGTGCAATAGAAATTGAAGCTGTGCTTGTCATAAAATGTGTCTGCACTTTAAAGTTCAAACCCACACGACGTAATCGTAACTAAACAATATTCAAATTCATAATCAACTTTCGCTAAAACAACAATGACGCAATTGCAGATATCCAAGAAAAACTTTTATTTCGCTACCTTTTGACGCTCGATTATCATCGGCTTTCACTCTAAAGCGAATAATAAATAAATTGCCGTATATGAAACGGTGTGCGTGTCTGTATTTTGGTTCACGCCTCAACAACATGGGGTTTCGTGAATTTGGCGGCCTTTAACGAAGGTGCTTCATTAACTATTCATTGACGGGAACGCGTGAGCCGACGAGGGAGGGTGAAAAGGCCGACAGGCGATGTGTTGCAAAATGAATAAATACTGGCGAGAAATAGGGGCAGTTCGCTAAGGTAACGACCGGTGTAACTCAATAATGCAGCCAAATTTTCTGTTTCACACTGAAAACCCCTTCTTACCACGAAAGGCTATGGAAGTAGCGGTCTAATAAGACTGGTTCTGAAAATACAGCGCGAAACAAAGCATCGGTAATGAGAAACGCTGACACGATAATGCCACGGCAAACAGTTGCAATCGACAGTTCGCAACCGCCCCTTTCTCGTCAAGGCTTCATTAAACTATTATGTGTTTTGTGCTACGTTTTGTCGATACTTGATTACATCATTGTTGGTTTTATGTTTTGAAATGCATCGGCTGTTATTTTGTTTCTATATACGTATAACAAGTAAAATAAAAAACTGCATTTGAGAGATATGTGTGCGCAAATGTATAAAAAACTCGGCGTTGGAGCACCATGTGCAGTCGCAGGTGCCCTCCGTTCCCACACAACCCTTTCAGCGACCGACCTCTTGGTTCGCACCGCCCCCACCCCGCTGTAGCCCCTCAAAAACTGCATAAAAACTACGAATACAAACAAATAATAAAATCCATATCTCAATTTCTGTTTTATAAGGTTTAGTTTCAGTTGGCAGACCCTTCGGTTCTTAAGTCCCTTTCAACACGTTGCAGTCATTAGTTCCAAATTCTACCTGTTCCGATTTATAGAGGCTGTCGTGTCATTAGATTTATTGTGGATATAATGCAATCCTCTCCATATTTTTTTTGCTTTTGATTCGGACTAAGTATGTGCAGTTCTGTTTATAAAAAGTTACACATTTTAAATGTCTGTTAAATAAGTTAAGTTTTATACTAAGAGTGACATCATTTCTTATTGGAATGAACCTTCCAATTTCTTGTGTTTGTTGCTACCCAATATATGAACGGGAGTCTCTCTTCTTTTTCTGCATTACTTAGATACTAGACAGACCTATTTAGTAGATAATCCACACAAGGAGGTAGGTATGTACTTCTGAGGCACTAAATGTCGTTAGCGAAAAAATAAGGTCACATTTATGAGAAGGCAAAACAGCAATTAAGCGTTTATTTTATGCCAATCCCGTATTCACCACCATCCAGATTGCAGCCAAAGCAAAAAACAATCAGAACGATAAATACAAAAACCTCTTTTGTCCCGTTATCTGCGTCTGTTTTTGTAAATGGGATGTGTTTTGTAGCCAATTAAAGGTAGAAAGGACCCGGCTGTTGGTCGCAATAAATCGCAACCCTATACATGGAGTGTTTCCGCCGCGACGAGTGGCCGGCCTGTTCCGTTTTAAAAGTGATCATTTGCATTGGAAATGTTGCCATGTATTTGTGGCCCTCTTTGTGATTATGTAACTCGTATTTTGTTATTGCGTATATTCCTACTTATATTTACGTAGCTAGTAAATATTAGTTTTTAAAAATGCCCAAAAAGGACCATGGGTCTCATCAAATGCCAGACAACATAGCGGCTGACCAAGGTAAAGGAAAATCTCGACTCCTACGGAACATACTGACAAAACTAACAAAAGACAGAGTTGTATGGAAATGGGAGAGGGAGGCCTTTGCCCAGCGTTGGAACCAAATAGGTTAGATAGAGAGACAGATAGTTAACATTTGTCGTCAACAACAAAAACATTACCATCGTAGCACAAGGTATTCGCTAGCTCTTTAAAAGTTGAAGAGACAATGCTCAATGAACTTGTTTCCTCAATTCGCTTTGCTAGCATAGCTATGTACTCAAGAATCACGTCATGTAAGTTTCTCTGACTGACTATGCGCATATGAAGCCTGGTTTCAGAGCGACTAAGTAATTTGATGCCAACTGTTACAGACTGCTAAGACGCTATGCAGTATTTGCAGCACTTTTTATGCGTAAAAAAATATCGTTTACCCTCATGACCGCTTAAACAGTTTCAAATTAATAAAAGCTTGTAAAAAACGAACTCTATGGTTAATCTTTCAAATATGAAAAACTTCACCACATTTAGATAACCCCGAATTCCAAAATTGGACATTCTCTTTTATCTTTATGACTCTATAGATAACTAATTTACAAAAATGTACATATTATTCTCTAATGAAAAAAATGTAAAACGTGTTATCAAAAGCCCCTAGACATTTATAAAGAGTGGTGAATTAATTCGGCTTGCGTGAGGAAGCGCGTCCCCATTGGCCGAGGCACACAAGCTGCGCACGATTGCAGATCATGGCGATATTCAGCCTTCACATCTGCCTAGCTAGCCTGGCCCGTAATTACTTATTGATATTTATTGCCCTCACCCAGCAAGGGTAAGTATGCATGATGTTCGGAGTAGGAAACTCTTTTGTTTGCACCTCATCAAAATTAGCTTAGGATTATTCCCAAGCTGATTTCAATTTTAAGTCAAGATCAGCTTCAGTAGAATTTTGGAAAGTCCCGTCAATTCTACTAGTTAATAATAGCTTAGTGCTTTAAAACGTGTTTTATTCAGGATGCCTGGAAAATGAATTAAACATTATTAACAAAATGGCCGATAAACTGAGTTTGATGTTTAACTTATAAAAAAGAAGAACGTGTTGACAACTGATTTATTGTTTCAATACACTCGCTTGGACCTCGCTGAGTACATTGGTTCTATTTATATGAGTGATCAGAACAGATTAGTTACAAATGGGTCACCAGGATTCTCGTAGGCGATAAGTGGGGATACTGGGCTTTACGGCAAACACTGACTAGAATGAATCGTAGACGTCGGTCTAAAAAAGCGCGAGAATTTAATACATTGCGATCTTTAGACTGTTTCCATCGTAAAACATGTAACGAACATAAAAATATATGACAGGTACATCCGGTGATTATTCGAACTGATCACGGAATTTCAACATGTGTTTAGACAATGTCCTCAAAGTGCAGTTGTAATCAAAATGCCAATTGTAGTATTTTTTTTAGCAACGTTCGCATTCACATCTCAGTCGTCATCTCTCAAAAACGTAGGGAAATAAAGACTTTTTTGACAGTTTGCGACTGATATGCGAATGCGAATGTTGTTTAAAAATTAGAAGAATTGGCCCTCAGCATCAAACTACACACGTTCACTCGTGTATCTCCCTAGACTAGATATAAAGCGAACCCTGAGGCGAAGGCCGAGATAATATCAAAGCGGAAAGATTATTCACAGCAAGTAGTACCAACTGCATGACAGAAACAGAAAAAACCAAAGGGCATCAACAAATATTTGACAATGCTACGAGTAAATGCAGTGGAGTGTTTCCGTAACCGATATTTCTCATTAAAGCAGTTTGTTTGAGGTTCGATAAAAAGCCGTGGCCACTGATGGCCGGTGGCCGCGGGAAGGGTTGGCTATCTCAACCCTCACCGCTGAGAGGCAAACAGCAGATGTTCGCAGCTACAATTACATAATCAACAGTTATCATATTCAAATGGGCTCGCATTGATTTCGACCACAAACATACAAACATTGGATGCAAACCCAAATATTTTATACCTGAAATGAACTGTCTAACCCCGATAAGATTGAGTTTCTACACAAACAACGATTTTGTTAATTGTTTAAACGAGTAGCATATCAATCTTTTGATTGTTAGTTATCGCAGCATCTCGTTTCGATTGAAATGTGTTACCCAATAATTGAAATTGAAAGTCGTAAAGAAAGCAAGAGATTCATATTATTGTAAAGTCACTGGAGCACCGGGTAACGATTGTTACATTCGTGCGGCAACTAGCCAGTTGGTTTTGGGGTCCGAACTACTGCGCCGCCTGCGCAGCGACACGACTCACGACAGGAGTAACATTGCTGGATTTGTAAGAGGAAGTTTTCGAAGATGCGATGGGAAGTGTCGATGGATGATTGGTTACTTGGATTTTTATGTTGCTTTAAGTTTATGGTAATAGAAGTGGTGATCACGATGCGCTCAGTAGGTAACGGTGCAGTGTGTCTGAGTCACAGGGAACTGACCTACGGGCATGCAGCCGAGTGCATTGACGCCGCAGCCACCGCACTTATCACTGGCATGCCTCTTAAAAGATAATGTTTAGAACATGCCCTTTACGACTGACGAATAACACATGTTCATGTATTCATGTCTGACTTGAAGAATATTTGAAGGTCAAAAACACTGTATTTATCAAATTATAGCTTTGAACAAAATGTTTACAATGTCTGCACGAATTTTAATAACAGCTATAGTCAAGGATTGTGTAGGTGGAGCACAATTTTACGGAATGAATGACAAAAAGAGCTTTAATATATAATTTTTCCTTAAGTTATCTTATACTTTCGACCCATATACATATGTAGATATAATAAGTCACGTAGCAACTACAAAGAGAAATAAAATTGTCAGTAAAGTTTCCTGCCTACACCAGAAAAAACCAACCACATCATGTTCTTGTAAAATCGGTTTTTAATTCAGATTCACACTTCATACAACCTATTAATTTACATAAGCAAATTACTATGGCCTTACTTATTTTCATTAGGTAAGTTAAAAAGTGAACCAAGTAAAACATATCAAACTTTACAAAACCCTTCATAAAATTAATCAACTAAATATTAACATCGTAGCAGTTCATTATGCGTAAAATTTGCGTAGCGAAATATTTCGCGTAGCAAAAACTCGTAGAAGGTCGCGTAGCAGATTTGGCGTAGCAGGTTAATTTGCGTAGCAGGAAAATTTGCACAGAATCTACTCGCGCGGAAAATATTCACATACTATGAACCTTAACCATTCAATGATTGATTCATACAACAAAATACCTACGTTAACGGAATTTTTATCATGAAATACAAAATATTAATCGTGAAATCGTCAACTTGACCGTAATTCGTGTGATGTAGCCAAGGCCCCGGCGGATGATAAGGCGTATGTTTCACAATAGCAGAATTATTTGCGGCGGAGGGCCAAGCGTCGCCTTGAGATGCGCGCACAAACAACTGTAGCGAACGACTCCGCTGAAATCTTATACACTGACGCGCACAAGTGGTTGGGCGGAATCGTAGATTCTAGTATTTCTTTGCGAATCTGTGGGGAATTTGCACGAAGATTTTATGCATTTAATTATTTAACTCTGAGTCAGTTTTTTGTACCATAGTTGATTTTAATCCAACATGAACTTGAATTAAAGCAAAAGTATGTTTTCAAAATGCATTTAGAAGTATTTTCTCTAGTTAAGGCTTTTGTCTCTAGGACAGTTTTAAGATTTAACTTCCGAAACCGTATGACATCGACTAAATTAACTGCTAAAGGAGGTGTACGTGACAAGCAAACTCGCGAAGGGCTTTCATTGGCGATTGTACGCGGTGCGCACACGCAGTGTAGGTATGTGTAAGTGGGTCAATGGCGGCGCGTGACGCTGACGCGGCCCTTTGCGAGCCGCGGGCGCAGGGCTCGCCTTGAACCAGCCCATTAATACGGCAGCTTCACTGTATTAATTTGCGCTCGATTTTCTGCTTAAAATAAAAAAAAAATAAGTCTAGGCCACAGTAGAGACAAACATCCGCCATTTTTAATTTGTTGATCGTCGTCGCCTTGATTCTGTGTTTATAAAAACTATTGTTCGTTATTTTTGTCTGGTTTTATTGAAGTCATAACGAATGTACAAAGGAAAATGATACCCGTCTAAAAATAAATATCGTGTGTGTGCATGTGATTTTTTTCCTGTACCTACCTAGCCCATTTGCGGATGATTCCAGAAGCTATTACGCTAGGAGTACAAAGAGGGTCAGTGGCCGACCATGTCGACAAAGCTAATAACGTGAATTGAGTCATGATCCTGTACTATATTTGGGGGGACTTGCAATCTGATATTATTTTAGCACTTTTGGTACTAGATATTCCTAGACGGATCCTTGTACAATACACTATAGTATTTTTTTGGAGGGCGAACATTTTTTGAGTTTAAGATTCTCGAGAATGCAAGGCCCTTTTTCAAGCAGCAGAATTAAATGGTTAATTAGTAAGTTTTTCGAGGATACTGGAGATACTCACACAAATTAAACCATTATATTTTAGTTAACTGTCCCAAGAATGGGTTACAGTATAAACACTTGTTATGAAAAATCTTACCAAATGTGACATTTGGTAAGATTTTTCATAACAAGTATAGTACTTATAATTTACAGAAATACATCTTTGTTACACCTATAGAATATAAACTTATAGGTACTTGCAATTTCAACATGTTGCACCCAAAACCCAGTATTTTTAATTACGTTATCTTAATATTACAATAATAAAACCTGAAGACGCGTATAAGTAACTGTTACTTTTAACGAATAGGTAACTAGCCACTAAAATTACGGAAAGATTCGGTCATTTGTGAACAAACTGTAAATTATTCAGTAAGTTTGCCTGTAACTATGTACCTACATGTAGGTAGGTACCGTTTTCAAGAGTGATCTTTCGCAACGTCAACTAATTTTGTGAATCGTTTTCGATTCACGTCATCGACTGGTAGCGAGGTCGCGTAGTGTAGTCGAAAACTGTGTAGTTTAAATACCTGCATAATTATTGAAATATATGCTCATTTTTAACCGACTTCAAACAGGAGGAGTTTATCAATTCGGATGTTTTTTTAATGATATAATATAACTCCGTCATAATATGACGAAAAAAAGAAAAGGAAATTTGCAAATCCGTTTAAATTAAATGTTTTATTCCAAAATGGTCCCATTTAAATAAAGAATTTCGGAGAGAGACAGTTAGGTAAATAGATATGGACTGATTTGAGTTTTAAAAAAAACTTTTTTATAAAAAGTTCAACTTACAAATAAAAACACTACAAAGTACAAATAACTTTAATTTTGGAAGTCGGTGTCATAAAACGAGGAAACCACACCAGACACTACACTCATTGTCGCATTTTTGCTGTATGATGGTTCGGAGTGTAACGAAACCAACCCTCAGGTATAGTTTTTTTTATTATATATATCCTTGATATTTCGACTGTTTTATTCGTACAAAAAGCTAAGTTCATTTTTCACGTAGATATTCCGTTTACGTTTTTTCTGTCTCCGTGCCTGTTACGCAATAAAATCTGTTACGCAAATATTTTGTCAATTTTCGCAAACATGCATTTTTTTGGCGTCTGACCTCATACATACCTTAATATTAATTCGCAAGACAATTTGAATACTCGTGTTCAAATATTCAGAAAAGGCTTGGGATGTGTTTGAACTGGTTATTGTATATGTATTTTCCTGTCTCTATTGAGACCAGGAAATCGTGCTTAAACGTCGGATAGTCACGGATTGGGCGTCCGAATTGAAGGTTTGTTAGTATGATTGCAGTATAATAAAGTACAGCATTGAGCTAGAGTAGCGGCGCGCCGGACCGGTAGTAAAGTTACGAGTAAAGCAAGCACGCGCAAAGACGATTTGCATAAGGGCCGTTGTCAATGTTAACACCGGTGGGCAATGGGCAGAAGGTCTGGTCGACCTTCCGCCGCCGAAGCGAGGCCCTTTGATTCGCCATGACGCCACTTAGCGCTTTGATAAACCATTGTGAAAATAGCTTTACATTTTTACAAAAATATCGCCTTACATAAGATTTAAATAAATTTTGCGATTTATATTCCTAACTCGTAGTAGGAATGTAGGAATGGGAGGATATTCCAATGAAAACAACATTTTTAAATTGTGTACCTAAGCTGCCTTTTCGATAATGAATTTGAAAAAGCTGAAAATCATATAAAACATTAACATTGGACCATGGCATAAGATATGAATATGTAGGTACGACATGGACGATCAAGGCAACACTTATCATTCAGATTACAGGACAGACGCCAGCACTTCAAGCTACATCAGTCTGTCGAATTTATTTAATAGATTTTCAACTTTATCGCGAAAGCATTAGGTTCAAGGATGATTGAGAAAATTTGACTGTTTCGGGTTGCTTGATGTGCTGGCGTCTGTACATTGAATGTCTCCTAAGCGTGATTCTGGAAACTTCGAAATGAAATGTCAACTTCTTTGATTCTTTGCCGCCAAATTAGTAACCCACAAGTTATGTAAGTCATTTTCTTGGAAAATGGCGAGAGAGTTCGGAAAACGTAAGGGACAAAGAGGCACGCGGATCGAATAGTGGACGGACGGTTTTAATATTTGACAATCATTATGTAAGTAGTATTTTGTCATGTTTTGCTAATAATATCTGGCTTCAAAAATGTAAAAGTTTTTTGTGAAACTACTTCTCGTTACCTAAGCAGTGCCAGATATTTATGTTATTACTTCCTATAAAACACACTCAAAATGCGAAAATTGTCGCCAAATAACACCCACCAACAAAAGTTTATCAACCTACTCGCTTCACAAAATGAATCTCTGCTCAAATGCTCGCACAATCATCTTACGATTGGAGACTTACAAAACCGGGTCATGTCCGCCATATCCTGGCTGGACGACTGTTCCATATTCGCGACTGCAAGGTTGTATTACACAACGCGACACGTTTACACGTGTCTTGTTCGGGCTCGACGACCTCTGCCGAACACTTCCGATTCGCATGCACAACTACTTCGGATATTTTGAAAGTCGAAGGTGATCATCACACGGAAACTTAAATCACAAGGTTGTAGGCAAAGATAAATCGCATCTTAATTATATTCCTCATTCATGTTTTTTTTAGGATTCTGTACCCGAAGGGTAACAACGGGACCCAATTATTAAGCCTCCGCTGTCCGTCCATCCTACCGTCCGTCTGTCTGTCAGCGGGCTGTATCTCATGCATGAATCATAATATGTAGACAGCTGAAATTTTCAGTGTGTATTTTTGTTGCCGCTATAACAACAAACAATAAAAATAAATTAAAAATTAAAGGGGGCTTTCCTATTAGAAATGTGTTTTTTTTTTCGGTGTATGGTTCGGAACCCTTCGTGTGAGAGTCCGACTCGCACTTGGCCGGTTTTTTCATTCATTTGTGTTGTCTATTGTTAGAGCGTATTTTAATTTAGAGGTTTTCCTAGTCGTCCTTACATTGGTTTTTTTTAGTCGAGTTTACTGAACTTTAAAGGTTGTAATTTTAATTCAATTTTAATTAATATAGGTATATTAGGCTATATTAATAAAGGTAAACAGCCAGATTTGGCTGTTTACCTTTAGGTCATTTTAAAGACCTACTAACATACACATTTCCGAACAGTAAGAACTCAAACAAATGAACTTTCAACCTTCAGCAAAAGCGATCGATCAGTTCAAAATAAAAATAACTTGCCTTTTTCATTGATTAAGACAGAATATTCTAGAAGGTATCTACTGGTATCAACGTTTTACTTGTCGTTCTAAATTCATTCGAGGAACTGGATTTTAAATGGGTCAATAAAAACCACAATATGTAGATATTACGAACTTAGACTGAGATGAAATTGAATCGAAACACATTAACAGCTTTTGAATGACTGCGTATGCATTTGGGTTATGACTGGCAAACTTGATTTAACATAAAATGTGAGATAAACGTGTATCGTTAAATATAAATTATTATAACGAGGTGTTGTCGCCATCTCTGCGAGAGTCGCCATCTGACGGCTGAGAGCATAATGTATGGGCTTTATTGGCGCGCATGCAAATTCGAATGCTGCCGGTGACCTGAATTCGGCGACACCGCTATAGCTCGCCCTGCCTAGCGCATAGCACTGCACAGAGGAACGTCGCAAGCGCCTCCTACCGGGCATTCACTGATGACGCACTAGGTGACCTAAAGGGCCTCCTACCTCTATGCCAGATTGGCTAACGCAACGTGCGTCCATTTTATCAGCCAACGTGGCCAGCTGTGTTGCCAAGTTATTTTGCGTTATCAATCCTAGACCTAGACTACAATTTATATGGCGTCTGTGTACGTGTCTATTTAGAATAACAAAATAATATTTTATCAAAATATAATTAGCACTTTATAATTGTCTTGGTTTAAATATAATTAAACATGAATCAAGGTAAAACTAGCAACTGATTAGAAAAATCACAAAGGTTAAAAATTAAAATTGAATTCAAATACAAATAAGACGATAATTACGAAACCCAACACAGCATATGTATCCGTTTCTTTAGGGCTGATTTTTCAGTTATCAGTTAATTTTTATGTGAAGCATAAATATGGCGGTTTGTCATCTCTTCTATACAAAAGCTGTCAGACCTCCATTTTTATTCCTGTTCCTGTCTGGAAAATAATGTTTTCCCTGACATCCAAAAATCTAGACTTCTTGCAACTTGTTGCACGTACATTTTCTCAAGTCCTAGCAAATGCAATAAAACGTTATGCAACAAACCTCCAGAGCAGGGTCTCAAGAACCTTTAAACGTTTATACAACAGCCATCCGCCATTGATATTTCCAATAACGAATTCTCAACGAATTGCTGAATATTTATCAGTCATTAAATTCTGGACAAACTACAAAAACGTTTCTCGCATTCCATTAGTGAGCTAGTGGCCCTCCGCACTCCGAATACTCCGGTATACTGTAATACTGCCAATGTCAAGTTGCCGACTCGCGCATTCTAAAGACTTGCCACTAACGGGACAATCCACAAATATGTGGATGTGAAACCTACTGGTTCTGCACTATGTGATCCAGTTTACGTCGAAAGTGTCGACACACGAAATCAGCAATGGAAAATACCTATATGAGACCTCTCTAGGGCTAGTGTTGCGTATTGATAAACGTTTTACATAAGTACGTAGAGGAAAGTCGACGAATATTGCGCGTTTTATCAATATAGGTCATTTGTAATCGTGTTTTCATTCATGCTGCTGAAAAAGTAGCTTTGGAACTGTTCAAACTTTATTTAAAAGATGTATCTAGATTCTACTTAGTTAATTTACTACCTATCTTTTAGGCTAAGTATTATTAACCTTAGTGAGCTGCCCGGTTCAATTTTATTTACCTTATCTGAAACTCGTAAAGACAAAATCCTTCATCGCATCAATTAAGGGAAACTCAAAGCAAACAACTATTTATCATCAAATTAATCAGCATTGCGGTCAACTGCTATACAGTTGAAGCCCTTCAATAACACATAGAAACGGCGTACTTACCTATGCGCACACAGTCGTTTACACACACAGATTTAATGAGCGCAGAATCGACACAAAAAATGTGTTTGTGTGTGTGTAGGTTAACGCACACGTACGTGAGGCGAAGACTTTGTTTTGCTGTTGAGATTCGCGCGTGCAGTTGCGCAAGCAGCGGTGGAGGCCATTGACTCGCTCGGCCGCCATGTTGGCGGCGCGGGCGCATGTGCGGTAGTGGAGCGCGAATTCAGCGACTTCTGTTCCGCGGCATTTCGTAATCGTGTGTTAACGCCTCACCAACGTCGATGCCGATCGTCGCCATTTGCTAGATAATTCGCTGAACAGCTAAATAACTACTCTCTTTGACGGAAATTCGGTAGTTTAGTTGCCTAGTTAAAACGCCAATTAAGTTCATTATGACGTCATTGAGGTGATATCTACATGTACCTACTTAACTACTGGAAATTCGAATTAGCAAAAAAATATACCTTCCTACTGCTGTACAAGATCATTTGAATTTTCAGCAGTTTTCCTATAAATCCGCCGATCTTCAGGAAGAAAAATTTAGTTTCTTGGTTTAACCGACAGATTTTCCTTGGTGACCTCTTTATTTAGAATCCACACATACCTTTCGTCATAATTTCAGCTAAAATAGGTAGTTCACATAAAGCTGAAATAATAGTAAAGTCAATAAACCGTATGTGTGGTTTTAATAACTAAACTTATAGCATGGGTTAGTACTTGCTATCATTACCTTTAATCAAATCGTAAAGTTAGTAAAAGGCTTTTTATAGACCGTTAATTATCCCGAAACTGGTTTTTAATGTGGATCTACGAATTTCTACAAAATAATTAAAAGATAGAGCCTTTTATTGTAACACGATCCGATTCATTTTTTGAGCCAATAAAATAAAAACTAAATGTGACTTTCAGGCAATTTATGATTGTTTTCTTTCAATCTGAACCTCATTTTTCATCTTCAACCTCCGTCTTGTATTTTCCAAAGGCGAAAGAATCTGTTATGCTGTACTCAAAAACGCGAAAACTACAAAATTACCAAAATTTCCACCGCCGCTTACAGCGAGTCAAACATGTAATTTAATAATTCGTGTCGCATCGATTAAGCCGGTTTTAAAGGCTATTTGTACTTCGTCGATGGACAATCAACGATGGTCTTCAGAATCGAAGGAAAATACGACATAAATTGATGGTCATTTTATCGATTCGTACGTTTGAAAAACGCAATTTGTTCGAGCGAATTAGAAACTTATTTCGCCCGTTGTACGTTGCGCAACTATATTCGCGAACAGATAACGGACTAGGTATGTATAGCCCCTCCGTCCTCCGTCCTCGCAGAATCCGGTCTCATGTACGTTCTTCTCGCTTACTCCCACGCTATCACACTATCTTTGTCTCGCCATCACTATGACATAGATACCATTCGAGTTGCGAAACAGCGCGGATTATATAGCAGGTGGATTGTGCCGTAAACGAGTTTAAATAACTGCTTTCACATGCCTCTGAATACATAAGCACACATAGCATGCCATTTGTGTATAATAAACAACATAATACATATTAAATGCAAATCTGACAATCAACTCTACCTATTGATAGAAGCGCGTTTAAACGACGTTTTTATGCGCCATAAAAATCATAATATATTTGTTTTTCAGCTTTAACATAAACTGAGCTGCAGTAAATTACGAATTATAATTTTAAATTGTCAATAACCAGAGTATCACACAGTGATTTTCTTGTGTGAACTCGAACTCTTGATAGTCTTGGTTGTACCAGGCGCACAGAATTCCAAGCGTTGTCGATAACAATCGGTAAAGATAAAGCTATAAACAACTCGTATCGATATCGTACATAAGCATCGGCTGCCACATTGTCTTATCGTTATCGACCTGCTTACCGAAAGCCTACAAGCATTGGATTTGCAAAGCAATTTGCGAATAGTGACATCGGAGGCGGAGTTTGCGACACCCAATGCAAGGGCCTATCGAACGCATGCGCCATGGCGGTATAAAATAGTGCTGAGCCGATGCGTGCGTTTTGATTTCCATTTATTCGAGGCGACACGCCAGCGATAGCCGGCGATAAGATAAGCATAATCGATATTTTCGCGCGATTTGCCGCCCGCCAGCACGAAAGGTCACTCGCGTTGCGAAATAATGTAAAGAACGCCGCTGCTATGAACACACGAAACAATAACACGAATGCTGAAAACATCACGGACTTATAAAGCCAAGTCCTCAAATAAATATAGGCATTAAGTTATTTTGTGGAGACAGGAAAATGTTGTGACGATTGAGCGATTTCCTTTTGAACTACTTACAAGTTAAACTAACCTTTGTTTATTGCGTAAAGTGCACATTATCTACTTTTAAAACCCAATGGGTACGAACTGACATCATAGCCACTCATGAAGTGTTATGAACGAGGAAATTGTTTTGAAGATCACAGAATTGAGTAAGGATATTTTAGGGTGTAATATAATTAGTGGCTGGCTTTCCTCATCGATAACCACTTTGATGGATTCATCACCTATCTATAAACTGGAATTAAACTAATCATGAATCAATAACAACCCTGAAAGCTATAAAATTACAGCTTGATATTAGATATTTCAATTCACATTCTATAAAAATCTCACTGTCAGAAATGTTGATGCAGTGTGCTTGACATGAGCTCTAAAGATTGGCATTTTGGCAGTTCCTTGAAGTCCTCAAGCTCTTTTTTAGGAAGTATATATTTCACGGAATAGCATTAGTTCTTCGAACCTAGCTTTAACAATCGGTCAAAGATATCGAACAATTATTTTATTTAAAAGCTCGTTCTTACTTTCAAAACGGCAACAACTCTCAACAGTCCAATTATAAAAGGACAATTTACGACTCAAATAGCACTGTCAGCGCAATAACAGCTATCAAAAATGCCCCCACAATCTACATTATTATATTATCAATAATAAATCGGGTCCCATAACCTTGTCTATTTACTGATCAATTATGGTAATGTGCCTAGTATAATTTTAAACCGCAAGCACTAGTTCTATCTATAATAGAAGAACGCGAAGCGTGAATAACCGATGACTGCTGGGGACAGGGGCGTATCGCCCTATCGGTCTTTTCAGTGACACGGGACCCCCAAGCAACAGGGGCCCCGACACGTAGAACCAAAATTATGTAAAAACTTACTTCTACCAGCGACCTCGTCCGCGTTAATGTCGAAAATTATCCCAAGGGAACATTCTCCCGAGATTAAAATATGTGCTATTCCAGACTATAATCGATTCGATATAAGGCGGGGAATGGAAGACACTAAAGTTACTACTTTGGTGTTGATCGACTTCTCCAACGCGTTTAATACCGTCAGTCACGACGTCCTCTTGTCTATCCTTTCATATCTTATGGTCTCTCCCGAAGTGCTTGAATGGTTTTCCTCTTATCTTCGGGGGCGTCAGCAGTCAGTTCGTGCTGGAGACTCTTCGTCCGGGTGGTGTGAACTTGCAGCTGGCGTACCTCAAGGCGGTATTTTATCTCCTCTTTTGTTTTCCATCTTTATTGATCTTATAACCACTGAGCTTCGGTGTGCGTATCATCTCTACGCTGACGATCTACAGCTCTATTGTCAGGCAGGTGTTGACAAATTATCGGATGCGATCGAGGAGCTCAACCGGGATTTGAGGTTGGTTAAAAGCTGGTCAGACCGATTCGGGGTGGCAGTTAACCCTTTAAAATGTCAGGCTATCATGGTTGGAAGTCCCCATAGCTTGAGAAAGCTGAAGGGCTTAACTGTACCACCCGTAATCTTTGACAACACAGTCATTCCGTTTGGTTCCGAGGTTAAGGATCTTGGTCTTCATGTCGACACCTGTCTTGACTGGCGAGGGCAGGTCACGAGTGTCAGTCGAAAAGTTACCGGAACGTTGCGGTCCCTGTATCGACTGAAAAATCTTCTCCCAGCTCACATAAAGGCAATGCTAGTACAGTCCCTAATTTTCCCCATGATTGACTATGGTGATGTGTGCTACTACGACCTGAATGCAGATCTCCTCAATAAACTTGACCGCCTTCTAAATAACTGCATTCGATTTGTCTTTAATCTCCGTAAGTATGATCATATATCCGCGCATCGCTCACTATTAAAATGGTTACCCATTCGTCAGCGGAGAGCTCTGAGGGCTTTGACTAGTCTGTTTTCTTTACTTAATAATCCGTCGTCTCCCTCTTATCTAACTTCACAAATTCAACTCATTTGTTCTGCCCACAGTAAAAATCTTCGCTCTACCAATAATCGCCTTCTACGATGTCCCTCTCACCGCTCTGGGTTTATCCGCTCCTCTTTCTTTGTCCAAGCGATTTTCCTCTGGAATGCGCTCCCTCTGAGCATCAGGACGGCAACAAGTCGGTTGTCCTTTAAGGTGAAGGCACGTGAGCACATTCGCAAGAAGTTGGTAGAATCATCACAGCGTTAATTTGTTGGATTCGTTTTTTCTTAATAACTTTATTTATGTGTATGTATGTATCTATGTATTTATAAATTTTTTTTTATTTTTTTTCTTCTCTCTATTTTTAGTTTTTCTTTAAGTTGCACCTGCCATGTTGTCTCTGCACCACCCTAAGGTCGACTGGTAGAAAATGCCTAAGGCATTAAGTCCGCCTTTGTACAGTGTTTTTACTAGTGCATAAAGTTTTAATAAATAAATAAATAAATAATCTATAGAGATAGAATATAGTCTGGGAAAGTAAAATTACAATAGAAGCCATTCATCTAGATTTTTTCACTCGATCTAGCGTGATTTAGTTACAAACAATAATCCATCCAAACTTTCGCAGTTATAATAGTAGTAAGATACCATTACCCGCAATTTTTTTTCGAAACAATCGTGATTTTTATCTTTGTTTTGATGACAGCTTTACTTATCCGATTTAGGATGCCCTAATTTTCATATTGGCGACGGTGGTCGTAAAATTCTCTTAGTAAAATCACAATGAGAACTTAACCTATCCAGTCTGAATGCACTAATTTTCAAGCTCGTTTCGCTTGTTGTTCATCCGCAGTCCTCATGCTTGTTTAAGTTAGATCTAGATCAGAAACATTACCCACCCAACAAAATTTGAAACGGGGCCCTAGGACTAGTTACCTACGCCACTGGCTGGGGACGAGTGGTTCCGTGAAATGTATAGAGGTAATGCAAACCATTTCACTTGTCTTAGCCGCTGACATTGACAAGCTGCATTATAGATGAGGTAATCACGGTAAATAGCGTGCAAAGCAGGCCTAGACTGCACTATTTCAGTTCATTGGACATGGTTAATGTGAAGCTAGTAGGTAACAGTAAATGGCCTATGGCCGTCCTCGTTAGTTCTGTTCTGGCTAAAGTATTATGCATGAAAGCAGTTTAGTTGATACTTTTCAGGTCTTCTGATTAATGATAGATGATTTACTGATATTTTTCAAGTGTGTATGATACGGACCACAGAAGCTACTAGCAACCTACAAAGTGGTAGGTACTTACAAATGAATGAATAGGTTGGAAATTTTATTTAGGTACAATCTAATCACGCGTTGCTTTAAGATTTTTTAAAGGCTCACACTATCAATCAATATTCTACATGTCCTCAAAACTCAAGAGCCATGCAACTGTCTGAATAGCCCTTGAATTTCTATATTTCCCAACATGAGCCATCGTCGCATCCCAATCATTAGCGCTACCGAATAATTTACCATTTGTGGCCGAAGTCGGGCCGTGATTAATGACCGTTGTTACTTAAAGCGGGATTTGCGATATTTTTTTGTTTACTCACAAACATATACTCGTAATTGAGTGATTTATGAACTGGAAACCATTACATTTGACACGGCTTGTTGCCGAGGTGTCGAAAGAATCCGTCCTTTACAGATGCTTCGGTTTTGCTATCATTACATTACTAAAACAACATCCCAGCAAATGGAGCCCTACTTTTTTGTTGATTTATTTTGAAAGCCATTTCATATCTACGATTATGCGCAAATACATCGTTCATCAACAATTATTTTCGTGTCTTTTGATCCTAAAGGACATGATCAGTAAGAACCGGGTAATCTGTACAAATTGTTTGAAACGAGAGCTCGCAGCATGAAGAAGACAACAACTTCGACATTGGATGTTTGCATTATATTCCTACCAAATATGCTATTAAAGCTCAACACATGAGCTTATTAAAGTGAGTAATGTAGAGTTAGGTACAGTATCTAACCACCCCGTTTTTCATAACATACTTGCCTATAGAGTAGGTACATAATATGATAGCAGCGTGAAAAAATACAATACTGTAGATAGTGCCTTCTTAAAAATGTATCGTTATTGTCCATTCCATTTGGATAATGTATTGTATGCCGCATATTCAGGTTAAAACTGATGCCATGCCAATATGGAAATGACAACAAAACATTGAGTGTACCTACCTAATCTAGAGAAATGACATGGACTTTGCTAGGTATTTATATATATATATATATATATAGGTATTTAATACCAACATGGGTTCTTTCTAGGATGCTTAATTAGCAATTCCTTATCCCCTCAAATTGATATTCATGCTTTGTCAAAAGACGAATATATCTACTTTACAAGGTCGCCACACTATTCTCAACCACTGCCAAAGTACTGAAAGCCTGAAAGTGACGATCACTAGAAAAAAACCGAATGAAAAAAGCTCTATAAATCATGAGGAAACATTTCATCTGTCTTGGATCCTGCAATAATTAATCAGAAAAGAACAGTAGAGAAGTAAGAAAAACATAATTTCCAATTCCCTTCTTATCAAGCAGAAGACAGAACAGAGCTAGGCCAATATGCACCAAGGATCATTTATAACAAGGGTAAGCCCAGTAGCCAAGCACCATAGATTTGTGAAATAACTTTGTAAAATCTGCCAGACAGACTCCACAATCAAGTAGACACCTAGGCAGGTCAGACAGTACAGTAGGTACAAGTTACTACCTATAGCCAAAATCATTAGTTACATTCGCAAATTGTATATTATCATACAATTTGTACATGAGTAAATGCTTGATTAACCATTAAATTAAGCGCTTCATATCTGTCATTTTGTTGACCAGCAAAGGTTTGCTGACCCCGAAAACCGTGCGTGACAAATACTTAATCAGAAATTCATACTTATTTCCACGATTAAAATTGTATTGTAAAACTTTTTTGAGGAAACTCGAAAGAAAGGTATGTAGCAAACGAATAAAAAGAAAGCGAATCCTGAAATAATCAATGTTTGGACTAGATACAGCAAAAGTGCAATACTTATTGAAACAAAAAGACTACAACTAAGTAGGTACTAGGTAAGTAATTTTTTTTAAATTCCTAAGAAAAGAAAATTGTAATTACCAATCCATTACCTTGTGGATAGTAAAGTTGCAATTCAGTGACATTTCTGGGCATAATTGAAACATTTAGAAAGTATAGAGTAACACCACAAAAAGGTGACAAATAAGGCTTATAAATAATATCGGCTAATCTTGCGTGACGGAGTGGTCGGAAAGTTTGTACACACAAAAAATACGGGGAACGCACATTCCCTTCACAAATATTACAAAGAAATGCAAGCCTGCCCAATATAATTCCTGTAGTCCGAAAATGTATGTAAAGTAGGCGATTTCGGGTTGTTTGGCTTTAAGCTTTTTCAGCTCACCAAAGTTTAAAAAGCTCTCTGACAAAAAGTGGCAAAAGTTCTCGGACAAAAAGGGCGGGTATCTGAATTGAGTATTTTGAGTAAAGAACTTGTCGAACCCTAGGTCCTTTAATGCTTTTGACAGGTTTTTAGGTGAAAGTAAAATTTGAAAATTCTAACTCAGGATTTCTAAATTGAGTTTCAGGTATTAACCCTACTTTAATGTCAAACTTTGACAGGTTTACAGGCTAAAGTAGAGTAACAACAAATATTCTCCTTCAAATTTTTATTTTAGAAATTGGGGGTAAACGGCGGCGATAATATTGATGACTTTATATTTGTATAGAAACAAAATTAGGTATAAAAATAGTCTATAAACACATTGTAAGACGGTCATATTGTTTTCATAATACACCGAATATTAATTCAGCATCACAAGGTGTACAAACATCATAAAAAATAACTACTCCTTTACCTCTGGCTGTAATGGCATGGCTTAGCTCCATATGTTACCGATAAAATTCAAAATAATTAACGACAATATACAGCTACCCTTATAGAATTTATTCAAACAAAACATGCTCGCTTTCAGGCAGTTTCAGGGCTTATTTAGTTGTTAAGATATAATGTGTTGACTTTGGTGTAGAAAATTTTAGATTTAGCATTGTAGAAAAAAAAAATTGGTTTCAATATTGTTAAGTTGTAGTTTGGTGGTACAAAACAACTGCGGAAAGTTTTTGAAGGACTTTATATAGCAACCTAGTTATTTGTTTCCCTGTTTTTGTGGTTTTTAGACTAGTAAACGAGTTTTCTTACTTTCTTACAAGCAATAAAGCCGCTGTGCTTGAGTTATTTCTCCAATTAGAATGTTTTCCTAATTTTCCTTCAAGCTGTTCCGCAGAGGATGACGTTATCATTGAGATCTACCTGTTGACCGGATTCGGACCGCAGCCACTGTTTACTTTTAATTTTATTCGTAAATCACACACGAGTTGGCGGGAAATCTCGCTGTCGTAGCATCCAATACGAAGAGCGAGTTTTTATCGCGTTTTTTCATCGTCTGCATACAAGCAGGTTGACAGAGACGAACTGGGAACGCATCCATATATCGGCCTAAATATTATAATATTTCCGCCATTTATTTAAATTCTCAACTAGCAAAAATATGAACTTACAAAATTACCACTGAAATATTGAACTATAAAAGTCAACATTCGAATTTTTAATTGGCATAGTTTAATCGCACGGCAAATCGCGCTGGACAAAGCAGCTTTAGTATAAAAACATGTAAAATTTTTGTCGCTAACGTTAATTAAACCGTAGGTATTATAATTTCAGCGGTATCACGATCACGAATCCGCCCCGCGGTTCTGTTGAGTTATTTAATAGTGTTTTTTGTGCGGTGGCGGGCGATTGCGCTCTGCCACCCTCGGGCTTCGCGCAAAAAACCCTCTGCTTCACAAATACTTAGAATGTTGTTTTGTAGGAGTGCGGGGCGCGGGAGGGGGGCTCGAGGGGCGCGCGAGATCGCTATCGCACGCACCCAATGCACGCACTATCCTAAAGCTAGCCACTTAATTGTTATGTATGACGCGAAGCCTAAATAAAAATTCGCCCTCATCGTTTCGGACGGAGAAGTCTTTGGTTAACGTTGACAGAAACCGAAAGTTGAAATAAAAAGTTTAAAAGCTTTGGGCAGACTGTTTCTATCAGATGCAGTATCAATCACAAGTAGATACTTCCCAGGATTATACAGTCTCCATTGTTAGTACCTGTCAATGATTTACTGCGCTCGTTTTCCACTTGCTTGCATACAAGATACTCCACAAAATGTCATATGGGTCTCGAACACTCGACAAATTGAATATGTCAATGGCTTTGGACATCTCATAATCCAATAAGAAATTCGTGGCTATATTTAAGCCCTTTATCTCGTTATGTCACCGTCTAAACGAGAGGTTACGTTACATCAGCACACATGTTGTCTCTCGCTGTTCACATAGGAAAGGAGCCGAATATCATAAATTCACATAAAATACTCACACATATGAATATACAGCAGACAACACGACAGGTGGGTGCATAGCAACCTGTTCTCCACTCCCCGAAAATGACGGCAAAAACTCTCACTAACCCTTTGGAGCTCAAATTAGAGATGTCTCTACGACTCCGCCATATTGCCCTGTATGGGCATCATATTTAAGAATATTTTTTATTAGGACTGCTTAATAAGATTCCCAAATATGATGCCATATGCATGGAAATAGCAACATAAGCAAGATTTTACTGGACTACGAATTGTAGAAAACTACTGCTGTAGTTCCAGTCTATTGCACATTTTAGTATTCAATGACAATTTATCTGAATGTAAGGTTCTCGAACACGATTTCTTCATGAATGCATTAAATGCAAATGATTTGCACGACTCAGATAACCTTTAATCGTTTCGAAATGGAAATACAAATTGCATTGCAAAAGTTGAAATCGTTTCATTGTATGCGTAAGTATTCGATGCATGAATACTGGCTGACACCGGATGTAAGAAGACCATCAGTCTACGGAAGTGTCACCCATGCCCACTAATGCCCCTTCGGTATTAAGGTGGATTTACATAAAAACCTAAACTTTTTGTACGAGTTCGTTACCCATTTGCAACTTTTTTTTCCACATTTGTATCGTTTTTCGTCATTCGTGTTGTTACTTTGTTAGGGGTAGCTGCACAAAAATGCGTATTGGTGCGTGCGTGTCGCGCTCGCGAGAAACCGACGGGGGGAGCTCATTAAGGTAAAAAGCCGAGTGCAAACGGCGACTAATGGCGAATTACACGAAGGGGAGCAATAGCCGACGACGTTTGACGACCAGCGTGCGTATTGTTGGCTGTTTCCCTGCGCTTTTTGGGCGAAATGAAAATTTGATTCGATTTTGGTGAACATTTTTGCTTGTTTTCTTGGCATATTGCAGTTTCTATCTGCCCTGAAATAAACTGTTGAGCTGGAGCTGTAGATAAAAAAGTAACTTTAGTTTTGTTCGAAGGAAAACCTAGCAGCTAGGGTCCTTAGGTCATCGATAGAGCCATTATAGGCCCTGAAGGACTCTCAAGGACCTCAGAGTAGAATTGAGATTTTGTTTTGCCCAATCCAATACAGCACCAACACATTGCATTATCATTTAACCTGCAAAAGAATTCTACCCGGTCAACATCCTAGCCTTTGTTCTAATAAACGGTTTGTAGAACTGTTTGCTGTTACGGAGTATTTCTGTTAATTCCAGCCTAGAGTCGTCTATTTGCATTCTACCACTAACCTGTAATAACAAAGCTATAATTAACATTCGCCTGACCCTCAATACCTAATAGAAAATGTATGATGCGCGCGAAGTGTCCGCTAGACAGCAACAGCCAGGGTGCAGCGACTAGACAGGAGTAGGAGGGGGGACTGGAGCGCGCGGGGGCGGAGGGCTATCAGCATTTCGGCGCGTCCGCGCTTACCGTCCCTCCCCTCTCTCGCCCGCACCGCGCCGAATTCGCCCTGCACTACCCGCCACGGTCCCCTCCAACACAACCTAACCTTGAAAATAGTTTTTACCGGCTCGAGGGTATTCACCCCGTACCCAAATTCCGGGGCCTGTTGCACACTAGCCCTATTCTCGCTACCCGACACATTCTCCAATAGGAATCACGTTGCTTTCTGACAAATCGCCTAGTGTGGAGTGCTTGCAGTGCGTTTACGCGGACCGGCAGGCAAAGGATATTTGACTATGTAGTTTTTTAGGCAAGTCGTGAGCTCGCTGCTTGTTGGCGGGATTTGTTTGTGACTCGTTGTACCTTTTCTTCGGCTAAGGAATTTTGATCGCATCCAAATAGCCAATCATATTTTGTTATGACAATGTTTGTAAGGAACATTTTGAGTTGGAATGTCGCATTCATTTATTGTGCGACTTCGCTGAGTCATCTGAATGCAACAAAGCTTTGAATTTTGCGTTAGGAAATGTACTAGTAATTCAGTAGGTAAAATATTCTTTATGTTTCTTTTGCTGTTGCACTTCAAATTAACACGAGGTAGAGCCAAGTTATTGCTAAACCAGCGTTCACCCACACGCAGCCCCCAAGTAATTCTTCTGACGAGATTTTTACAACCCGATTATAAAAATCTCATAAGTTTCCAATTTCAGCATAAAATGACCCTCAATCCTATAATCAAGGCCTGATAGGCGTGGACAATATAAAATTCATCCGCGGCGAAAGAAATAAGAAAACGTGGGTCACTATTTACCTGCAACTTGCTCGAAGTAAAAAAGGCCATAGGCTTACTTAGCGAGGAAAGGGAAGGGTAGCGAGTCGCGGGCAACCGGCAACCGGCAAAAAAGGAATAAAACAAGCGAGCGGCCAGCCACCGCCTACGCGAAGCGAGCGGAGGCGAGGCCGAGCCCTCCCGCTTCATTATAAAATGCAAGCCGTATGTATCTTATATTGAAGATAGGTACATACCTACTTATAATCTCTACCTACAGTCTAAACCCTAGCTATGTACAGTGAAAGGCACACGCCTTTCACTAGGTAGCTAGACTTTAGGAATTTAGGGAGGTGAATTAATTTGCGTTGATTTGCGCAAAGCGATAAGAAACATTTGTCATCCAATACAGTTACAAACTTTTTAAGTAAAGCCTCGTATCCCCTAGGCAACATTGACGCGCAACACGTGAAGCCCAAAGTGCACAACAACGCGCGGCGTTGCCAGCAGGCGCGCAGTGCGCAGCGACAATGTTACTAAAAAAGTTCCTCGTTGCCGTTCACTATGATGAACGGCAACTTCATCATAGTGTTGTGCATCAAGTCGCGCGCCAAATTTTGCCTAGTAGCAACTTTTGCCTCCACCTAAGCCATCCGGCTTAAAATTTCAGAGGCTTTCGCGACTCAAACACAAAACCAATGTAACAAAACTACGCTACGTAGATAATTTTGGTTATGCTAGGACAAAGTAGACGTCTACACTCTATAGTCTTCATAGACTCGTAGTCTCGTAGACATTCGCCCAAGCGTGCAGCGCGGCGTAAGTTGCCAAGAGAGCTTGAAGTTTTGATTTCACCAGCTGATGATGATATTACATTACTCTGAATGCGTAATCGAGTACCAAAGCCATTGAATTCTTTCGATTCTAATATCGTGCACGTGCATTTGGCGCATTCACTTCCCCCATGCATCGTCGAACACTCCTTGAACATACGGTTTCCTACCTAAAACATAAACAAACAGGATTTAATGCGGGTTGTATGCTCATCCGATGAAATTCACATCGATATCATTGATTGACGTTCCTACTAACCATCTATCTATGTATGCAACTCAAAAGGCAGTGTTAGTAAATGTAACTTATAAATAGGTATGACCTGTGTCACATAAACTAGTGGCAACAGCTACTTTCTATTCACCTCTAAATACGCACTTGAAAAATCACTCAATCAATCAACGAAAATCCATGAATCGAACTGCCAACTCTCCGACCTCAAAAGTGAATGGTCAAACGCGAGCTCTTTTATCAAAACATAGGATAGTCCATGAGTCGGCAATTAAGCAGCAACCCTCACTGCACAATGCACATTTTGATTGGTGGGCAGCTGCCCGTAGCGGCAAAAAACTGCTTTCTAAATTACTACTATCAACCACGCTCGCATCTAGTGTACACCCGCCTAACTTAAGATCATAATCGCCGTCCAAAACCATACTTCCGTATCAAATATACGTTAGCAAGGCGAAGAATTAACGAACTTTGTTACAACCGTTTTCTGTGAATACAAATGGAAGCGAATTAGAATCTAACCAGAAAATGTAATCATTATCACTTCCTCGAGCAACAGTTTCAAGACCCTGCGCTTGCTCATTATTATTTGACTCTTTTATTTTTTATGCATATTTATCACTTCCTACATGTTGAATGGCAATGTTGGAGTTAATTTACACAAATGTTTTTACGCGCATCGCGAGTACATAGAAAACCTTCATAGTTTATCCACCTATAGGTCAAGAAATCACCTTGTTTCCATTGTAAACATGTCGTACCTATTTCACTAATATCATAGTATGGTCTATCTACTAAGTACAATTTTGTTTTAGATAAAAGCTGCGAGTGACTCGCCGGCTTCGTTGCAGCGAAGCTCGAGATAAGGAACTGTTTACACTGCTTGAGTCAATGTCCTCCTCCTGTGCACACACAAGGAAAACCTTGGAGTCGACAGAATAGTCTTCCGCGTTTACAGCGAACGTTTGAGGGCGTTGATCTATCATTGCCATTGATCGAACATTAATCGCTGTGTGCTGCTTTTATAAATACGCAATTACTATTACATTTACAAATGGTAGGGCCTATACCTACCTGACATTAGGTCGCCACAAACAATGCAAGTATCGGCGATTATGTTGATAAAGGCGAAACGACTCAGACAGGACTATTTGGGTTATAATGTTAATGAATGCTACATATTAGAACACACACACACTGAATTTCAGATATAGGTACCTACATTATATAGTTTTGAAGAGCAGTCAGAGGGATAAGATAATTAAGTTATCAGTCAAACCTTACAGTCTGTTGGAGACAAAGAGGTCTAATGAGGTCTGACCTACCTACACATTAAGACGATTTTCCCATTTAGGAAAACCTCCACCTAAAACACATGCAAAAAAATATCCTATATCTACTCCATCGGAGAGCATCGTCTATGTTCCCATGCGCCCCTAGCGACTGACTCGTAAATAAATTGAGCCTGCATTAGTGGCAATTGTTCGCTATTGCCGCCGCCGACGCTGAATGCACCTTCCTCGACAGTCGCCATGTAAACGTGACTACAACTTATGGCCGAATAAAACTGGAACACGTCATCATTTAGCGTTATTTTATGCTAGGATTCGTGTCGTAAAAATCGTGACCTATGCGACTTTTAGGCTGTTTTAGTTACTAGATCGGAGGATAGAAGTGTCCACAAGTCTACAAAAACTGTACTTTTTGCACTTTGTCAGTTATCTACTAGGTTTTTAGATTGGAAGAGTTGTGACACCCACAACGGGGTGGGTGACTTCTGAGATCACACTAAGATGAAGAATAGGTAAGGAATAGACTTTAGAAGAATAAGGCATGTTGCATCGCCCCCAAATAAATTGGGATGAGGACAAGACAATGATAATCATAGGTTTGTTGTGATTGTCGTGTGGTCAACGAAATTAATGTGGATAAGACGTTGCTTAAATATATATATAATTTAATTTAATTTAGATTTGCTCCTGACTTTAGTCTAGGTCATAGATGACAGAGACAAAGTCGACGATGGAGCGAGCTTACCCAGAAGAAGCCTGTTCACACTGTTTGCTGTGCGCATTATACAAGACGTTTGGAAACGTTTAGTGCGAAATGGTGGAATAGCAACAAGGTAGGGATGATAACTTGCAGTGCGTCTAGATGTCCGATGGTAGTAGGGGACCGGTGGGATGAGGTCGTGGTGTTCCTGAACACTCTCCCCGAAGTACAATCTGTAGAAGACCGACAAGCAGGCTAATATTAGTAGAATTGCCCCTCTGCTCACAGTTAAATATTTGCTTTGCTTTGGGATTGACATAAACCTAACAATATGTCACTTTACTAGATTTTATTCTATGTTGAGGAGGTCACTGGTTTATCTTTGAAGTTCAACGTTAAATGCAATATAGCTATAACTTAACCCAACGCAAAAAGAATCATCAAGATCAGTTAATAAACATTAAAGTTATACCCGAATAGATAACCCCAAAACATGGAAATTCAGGTTGACTTGTATGCATCTTCGTACCCGTACGCTCAGCGTGATGTTATGACTTGACCTGGAGTAAAAAATAAAAACAGACATGCGATTTCAGCAATCCCGTGAGATTTGCCATTTTTTATTGAAGAGTTCCGTTGCCTATCTTTGAAGTTCTTCATCAGATCTTCACCAAATTAAAATAGGTCCAGTCCGGGAAATTATTATTCCAAACAAAAAAAGAACCATACATTTGTATGACTTCGGTTGACAATTCGCGAAAATATCGCTGAACATACATTTTTCTTGGGATCCCATCATAAGCTCCTGACTTATACCTTCCATCATCAGCTCAGCAACATGAAATGGTGACGACCAGGCACAAATATCTGAATTGCGTTAGAATGTATATGAAAAACATTGTCTGTACCTATAAAAAATATCCCTAGAATCCCATCATCAGATTCTGACTTGGTGACTATGGGACAACCTAAGAAAAAAAAAAATTTTTGAAAATCGGTCCACTGTTAGCGGAGTAGGTAATCGGTAAATATACATTAAAAAAATACAAACAGTCGAAAATAGAACCTCCTCCTTTTTGAAATCGGTTAAATAATCGGCCAATCAAATTATCTTAACTTCTCGAGTTGGGTGTTGCCATTATGCTTTCTTTAATAACCCCTCGTACAAAATCCATAGATAAATGCTTCATCGCAACTTTCTGTTAAAGCTGAAACTTAAAACTTGCTGAAACAGAAAAAGTGTCATATTATACAAAATAGCTGTTCTTTTATAATGCACGCCGTATTAATTAACGAAGCAGATGCAAGAGATTGGCATTCATTATAAAAACAGTAATAGAACAATATTGTGTATATTAGCGTGCTGCTTGAAGATAAGCGCTACGTCTACACTCGAGACCTGCAGTTTTAGGTGCAGACCACACTATCTCACGAACTAAATCAATTCGCTACTTCTAATTTACCAGCATTTTAGATTTGTCATTTTCAAGACTTAAACTTCAGAGTGAAAATAATTAAGGAAAGTAGATAGGTAAGTAGGTACCTATTTATAGCGTTTTAAAGGCTTGGTTGGACATGTTCAAGGCATTCAAAACAAAGAAACGCATTTTTGCCCAACCTGTGCAAGTCACTAATTTTCTTTTTTTTATGGTGTGCGTCATAAGCATTCTTTCTTTCTTTAAAAAACGCAGTGCTTCAATCAATCAATATGCATTGTATTGAGGAATACCAATATCTACTAAATATTAAAACATTCGGGAAGAAAGGACATAAGACTAAAACAGCGACATAAGACAAATACCTATCTACCTACCTATAAAAATTATTGAAGAGTTCCAAAAAAATCTGCATCAGAATCTGATTTGACCCTACAAAATGTCGAAGTCATTGTTTATTATAACGTTTCCAATCTTCTCTAAAGCCCCCACTGGGCCCAATGAACTTAGACAAAATGATAGACCCTCGCAAAAAAAGGAATTCTTCGGAAAGAAATCGCAGATACACTGGCCATTAACTTTTTTAGATAAAAAAAAACATTTCAGATATAACGGGACCGGCTAAATTATTGCGTATAATCTTCTGCCTTTGTTTTTTACTTTGCAGTTTTATAAAAAGTTTGGTTCCCACACTATTTTATCATTTGGCTTAGATTTTTTTTTTGTGAGTGCCTAATTATGTACTTATTATCTTTGTGCTACCTTAACCTGGACTCTGGACACCAGGTGGTGTAGTACAGGTTGGCAAAACTTATGGTAATGAGAAAATAAACGAAATACCAAATCGAAGTCTGCATGACTTAGTTCTACAAGATCCTCGTAGCTAATGCAGCAATTTATTTAACAGATTTGGATGCTCCAAAGCGGTAGCATTCAAAATCGATGCATATCACCAAAAGCAAAATCTTTTTTGAAATCCCTTGGGTAGTCGTTATACGCAAATTAAAATAAATATTATGAATAGAAACCCGCGATCCCACGACGTTGCACAAAGAATGCACAAGTCACAGCACCTGTGTCACTGCTGATCAAAGGGACACACGAAATATAAAAGATAACAAGTGCCATTTGAATAAAAAAATCATAGCCGAAAGCCAAACTTGTAGGTATAACTATAAATTTGAAAGAAATAAAATTTGATAGAGCACTTAATAACGAGAATATTGACAGGTCTATTAGGTACGCTGTAATAGTATTGAAGGCTAAGGAATATCATGCGAAGCTGGTAAACATATTTTAAATTTAGAATTTTGAATATTATATAATTTAGAATATTTTAGTATTTAGTAGAGGTACCTAATACCTACCTGCCTAGACCAAAATCAATCGATTATGGAACTTAGCAAATATTGTTTTCACCAGCAATGAAGGGTCAACCAGCAACAGTGCCTTTATGAAATTAAAACTGCCTCAAGACTAGAAACCCCTAATTAAATATTGTGTGCAGTTTCTGGACGAACATCTACAAAATTTTTGTTTGATTTTACCCACAGTACCCGAATTTAAATCTCGAACGGCCCGTCCTTTTAAAACCGAGACGTGTCTCTTTTATGTTAGGCGAATAAAGTTTATTAGGAAAGTGGGATAAAGGTTTGATACAAAAAATCTACCTATATTGTAAAAGGTCGCCTTGTGTCGCTTCACAAAAACCATTGCGTTATCGTAGGCCTCCGCTCATTTGTGTTTTTTTTACGTTTTGATAGAAGTGTGAGGGCAGGTAGATGAGGAGACTCGCAAACATCGTATATTTTCTATACCTATAGATAGGGGTAGGGCTATAGTTTCTACAGCCTACCTCGTATTTTGTTTATATAAATGTTACCTATTCTACTGGTACTGGGCTGGAAAATTAAACTTTGCTTCCTATTCACGCTCGTCAAATTATTCAAGTGGTGCATAAAGACTCTAGCTTTATGATAAAGCTATAGGTACCTAAGAAGATTTCAAATATTGTTCAGCTAGAATAAGTTTATCTGACAAAAGTAATCTACTTACCTTTCTCATTATCTACTTACTTTTTAGAGTTCCGTACCCGAAGGGTCAGCAACCGAACCCAATTACTAAGCCTCCGTTGTCCGTCCGTCCGTCCATCTGTCTATCAGCAGGCTATAGGTACCTAATACAGAAAAAATAGTATGAAACTACGTAGGTAAATTAATGATTTTGTTTCTTAGTAACTTTGAACGCGCCGCAAAACATTTCAAAAGCATTTCCTTCTGCTTTAGGCCAGGCAAACTAGCTTGGAACCTTGCAAAAAGACCCAACTCTGTTTTTTTTCTTGAATCGTGTATTTCATCTATTTATTTTGGTTATTATTAGAACACCTATTATAATAATATAAAAAAAAAACATTTTGCATAACCGAGAGTAATGAAATCAAAACGCGTTTATTTCAATAAAAGCTAAGAAAAACTCTCTCTTTTTTACAATAATGATTGTATAGAATAGGTAAAACTAATTTATTTGATTGAATTATTCATTCTCACGCTCACAATGAGGGTAAAAGAATAAATACGGCATTTCGAAAGTGTAATCGACTTTACAATAAAATGTCACCGGAAAATTGCAAACGGATACCTACACTATAATTTAAAAAAAAATGTTTCGCACCTCTGGCCTTATAATGCAATATATGAAAAAATTGCAAATAATTCGTAGATTGACACCCTGAAAAATAATTAGGGCCAATTGTGCGAGACCGGAGACATGTCTTTTTATTCTGTCAGCTTCATACAAATTTTTGAATAAAAAATTCTCAATGAGCCGTTTATGAGTCTATACTATAATGATACAATTTTAAAGTATGTATGTGGTCTTCCGAAAGATTTTCAGGCATAAAAGTCATCACTTTCGAGGTGACTGATCGGATGTCTATGAAACCCGAAATCCAGCCCACAGTGCGCCGTAAGATTATAAAATATCTAAAAGTGATTTATTACAATCTAACGGACTCTGCAATTTTCCGGTGACTTGAACATTGATGGCAACACGATGACAGGACTGAAAAGTTTCTTTTTTTTACCGCGCTGTGGCTCTCGTCGAATTGTGCTGCCAGCTATAGTCCATGCACGTTCCGAAAGTTTTTGCACCCGCCATGGATAATTCGACAATTTATTCAGAAATAGGAGATCCTTTGTCGACTTATGCTAAAAAGTGTCAGAAGAGACTGTAGGAGCGAGCAAAGCTAGCTTGAAATTTTTGATACATTATATTTAGTTTGTATACCTAAGTACCTACCTAGCTACTTGTCTTTAGATTGTTATTTTTTATTTACTGTCTACTAAAATTGCTTGCTACCAATACAGGGATCAGGCCGCAATCGGACCACAGACATACATTAATGCAAGTGTTCTCTTTGAGGAGAACTCTGGCAATGCATATTATATATATATAATAATGAAGGACGTAATGGAATAAATCTTATCCAATGCTGAAATCAATATCAGCAACATCAGGAGTCACTTTTTCATACCTTAGGTTCGCTCTCTACTTAAACTTTCTGCGGTCCCCCGCAGCAAAGTTTATGTAGAGGCGAACCTGACTCAGAGCGCCATCTGTGATGCATGAAGTAAACTATGGATTGAATTGCCATGATTATCGTCCAACTCTAAGAGCTGGGTGATAAACCCGTTCCCTGTTATTGATTCGCCTAAATACCATATCTTTCGTTAACCATCCTATAGTATTTCATTCAACCAGCCAAACGTTGCATTCTGCAGAAATTATTATTAAAATAGTACACTCTTCCTCTCTCTAACTTTGCTCTGCCTGACAGGTCCACAACGATCATATTTTTGTGAAAACTACCACCTAAGTTCCACATGTGGAAGCCATTAATATATTTAGTATTGAAAATTGTGCATAAGCAATATGCTGTTTTTTGCAGAATCAACTATTGAAAAGCAGAACCTGTCAGTGTCAAATGTCAATGTCATTCAAATTGTCAAATCATTATCCAAATATTCACTGTGCATGCACAATTCGAAAGAACTACTTTATTGAAATACAATAGCTCAAAGTGAAGATATTGTACATCAATAAAAACTGTTGCCTATTAAAGAAATTCCTTGCGTACCGCTCTAAAGACCTTTATAATATAATAATAAGTTCTCTGTAAAATGGAGGATCAAAACCCCGAGTACACTCCAAAGGTATTGTAACTATTATTTTGTAACAATTTCTTCTATGACATGAGTGTAAAGTTTATAGACTAATACTAACTAGATAATTCTGAACAGAATTTCCCAGAACTGAAAAATGATAGATTGCTTCGCGCTGCACTTGGGAAAGAGGTCGACCAAGTGCCGGTATGGGTAATGCGACAGGCCGGCAGATACCTTCCAGAATTCCAAGCAGTCAGGGCTAAGCACGACTTCTTTACAGTCTGCAGGACGCCCGAGCTGGCGTGCGAAGTAACCCTGCAGCCACTTAGAAGATATCCGCACTTGGATGCTTCAATTATATTTAGTGACATCCTTGTTATACCACAAGCGCTTGGTATGACTGTGGAAATGCACCCTGGTGTGGTAAGCAAACATTGGAATTTATTCTAACCATATTCACATCTAGCTTTTGTTTATTTATCATTAACCTTTTGAACACCAGAGCACAAACGCATTGGCGTGCCGACGCCAAGCCACAAATTCGCCGTACCTTTTGTAATATATTTGTGATGCCTGCTTGTCATGTATACATATACATGACAAGCAAGCGCGTCACATGACAATGGCGTTCAAAAGGTTAAAGTAACATTGGTTATATATAAGTTAACAAACTTTTCAGGGCCCTGTATTTCCTACTCCACTGCAAGATCCAGCTGAAATTAATAATTTGAATGAAGAAGGAGCTGTTTCAAGACTGGCATATGTTGGCAAAGCCATCACATTAACTAGGCATAGGATTGAAGGCAAAGTTCCTTTGATTGGTTTCACTGGAGCACCAGTAAGTTGAAAATAAACCTGTTCTAAATAAATGATGTCAAGTCATCATTACATTACATGTTAAAACTTATCTTTTGTTATTTAATTTGGAAGATAAACAATAATTGTATTATGTGATGTTCAGCTAATAGTTTAACATTGGTGATTTTCATTTTTATTCCAGTTCACATTAATGGGATACATGATTGAAGGTGGCGGCAGTAAAACTATGTCTAAGACAAAGGAATGGTTAGAAAAATATCCTAAGGATGTACACAAGCTGCTTGCACTGCTAACTAGAGTCATTATAGACTATTTACTGATGCAGGTACAGTTGCAACTTATTTTTGTTAGGATCCCCTGCAATTCACAAATTAACCACATGGATATAAATAGTATTTATTCTAGTCAAATATCCCAAGAATAAACAGATGGATAACTGTACAATCTTATTCTAAACCTGTGGAAAATGAATGAATCTTTTTCAACTAATGTGTATTAAATTGATTTATTTATTAGCTATGCTATAATAACTTTCATAAAAAATGACCTTTATGATAAGAAGGTTATTTAATCTCAGTTCATAATTTATACTTATTGTTCTTTTTGTAACATTTCTACTCAAAATATCAAGGCCAACATTTTGTAGTTCTCTGTATAAAAAATATTTGTACAGTTGCTCATTTTGCAATTAACTATGTTTCCAGGTGGAAAGTGGAGCACAATTACTACAAGTTTTTGAGTCAAGTGCTGATCATCTAAACAGGGAACAGTTTATCGAGTTCTCAGTGCCATATCTCAAAGATATTAGAAGTGGTGTCAAGAAAGGCATTATTGAGAAGAACTTGGAACAAGTACCAATGGTAAATAGTCTTAACTTTATATTTTACAAGAAGAATAGCTCACACCTTAGTAAAACAAGCCATTTACGTACCATAAGCAAAATACTGTTGCCAAGGAGACACAAAAAATTGGGGAATGGAATGAATTTGGGAAACTAATTAATAGTAAAAATTGAGAATTTGTATAAATCTAAATTTTCTTTCTTCTATTGGTAGTAACTAGAACTAGTCATTGAAAGTAAACATCTATATTTGTGCAAAAAATATTTATTTGTTTTTACAGACTGTATTTGCTAAAGGTGGTGGACCTTACCTAGACGTCCAGAAGGATCTAGGATATGAAACTGTTGGATTAGACTGGACAGTAGATCCAGAGGAAGCCAGAAAGATTGTTGGTAATGATATCACATTACAGGGAAACCTTGACCCACAAGACTTGTATAAAACACCAGTAAGTATTATTGATTTTTGGTACTTATTTGTATTATCCCATAGACATTACGCCTCTATTCCCTTTAAGTGTAGGTAGAGAGGGGTGTGCTACAGCTATTTCAAACTCTAGGCTGGTATCGAAAAACCAATAATGTAATAGTCCAACCTGGGAATCAAATACAGAAGTTATTTGCAAGCATGGCTGCTGCTGAGCTTGAACTCAGCAACCATGCTTGAAAATATGATTTTTTCTTATCTGATTAACTACAGAACGTTTTTTTTTACTTACAGGAGGAAATAACAAAGATGACAATGGAGATGGCGCAAAAGTTCGGCAAAAAGAGATACATAGCTAATTTGGGTCATGGAATAACACCACAAACGCCTTTGGAAAGTATGAAAGCTTTCACAGAGGCAGTTCATGAAGCTTTGTGAACAATTTGTTGATATTTTGCATTTAAGATGTCTGTTGTATTTTGTATATTTACTTTGTGGTTGCATTTACATATATTTTATGTTTGTTGTTAAATAAAATGTGGGATAGGGATTATATCAAAGTGAAACTAAAACATTTTTAATTACATAGCTATTTAATAAAAATGAGTGTGATTACGATTACATAGAATAAGTAGTCTTTGAATTCTGACTGGTTGCTGGGATATCTTCGTCGTGGCTACCTACCGATTTCTTCACATACTGGAACAAAAATTAAGTTTTACTCATAAATACGAGCTATTTACTTTACACATTTTGGAATTCCTATACATAGTTTTGCAAACAAAATTATTAAGCCTAGTTGAATTCTTCTGTCCCCATCAAAGTTTTTTATTTGCTAAAAGCTGGATACAGATTATTTGCAACGCAACATGCAATGCAACACGAGTAGAGAGTGAACGGCCTCCACGCACGCAGCGCGCATTAACAGCGAACGTCTGTTCCCGGCTAAAGTCTTTAGCGCGACGCCATGGACCCGTTCGATTTTGAAATATTTCAATTATTATATTATATATTTAAAACAGTGTATAAAAAAAGACTGCAGGCCCCATCGTAGGTGGAAAACTAAACTATATAAAAAGTGCGCTTCCAACACGTAAGCGGACAATGTAACTAACGTCCCATACTACTCTTTTCTTTGTAGATTGAGACTAATAAAAAAATTTCTTCAGTCGTCGTTGCCAGCCATTTCTAAATTCTCCATGCTTCTTCGCGGCGCGCAAAACTGTCACGAATGACCGTCTCAATCACACTACGCGCTCTCAAAGAGTGCGTCGAAAAAACCAACAATCGGCGAGACCCAACGAGCGCGTTCGAATGCACACAACGTGCGCACAGTGGGCACGTAGTGCGCTCGGGAACAGATTAATGTTCTGTACCAAATAACATTATTTGCAACACAACATGTAACCCCGGTATACATAATATTATATCGGATTTGAGGCAAACCGTCGAACCAGAATTCCGTGATTGTTGCATTCTAGGTCATAAAAGGAACTCTAAGATATACATATGTCAACACAAGGAAGAAAAATTCCCACCTGAGGATTGACTTGTATTTGTTCATCCATCTCTTGAATATACTGGTGCAATTTAGTGCATGCGGCCATTTGTTGTTCTAGTACACACAAAGTTTCCGGTGACGCATATTTCTCGGGACTGTCCAGAAACACCACCATACCATCCTTTTGATTTATCATTGCGTATATTTCACCTTCTTCAATCTGTAAGAGAGTTACAAAAGTATAGTTTATTATTCTGTGCTTCCTATTAGATTATATACTTGCTTTATGTATAAGAATCGTGATACATGACATGCTATTTTTTGTACATGTGCTGTTAAGCTAGAACAAACAAGTATTTTTGTTTAAGCTTACATACACTGTTCTTCAGCACTTCATGTAATATTCTATAGGCACCTTTGAGTAGGTGTTGTATTTCCCTGTTTTGTAAGTATGTACAAAATTTTCGATATAGTTTTATTAGGACTAAGGAAAAAAATAGGACTTACCATATTGAGTATGTAACTTTCGGCTTGTGTGGGGCCTGCTAGCTGCACTCTTGCTGCTACATCACTTAGCGACAGCGTTAAGAAGGTCTTTGTCAGCCTTTGGATGTTCTTCTTGTACATAGAACTTAGCACCTGTAAAACAAAACAAGAATAAATAGGAAAGCGTTCATATTTAATTATAATGACCACTTGTTTTTTTTTTGTTACGACTGTGATTCAGAGTGTGGAGCGGTTTTGGTGGAAGCCAGTTCACTGATTCCACCAAAACCGCTCCTCACGCTCTAGCCTTTGTCGGAAGAACGCAGCGAACAAATACGTAGAAAATACTTGCAGATGCAGAGAATTATGCTGAGCAATGGCCGTTTTCCCTGAATGTGACGAGTTGTCCCAAAAGTCCCAACTTGTAAAAGTTATTCATTTTATTTTGACTCGTTTTTTATGGTAAGTATGCGTTATGTTTGACGCAAATAAAACCTGTTTTATTTCAGGTTTGTGATAAAGTTAGAGTGAGTACATAGTTCATATCCAGCTTAACAGCCAATGTGTGTAAGTACAAATTTATATCACAGTATAAATAAAATACAAAACATAGATAAAGTTGTATGTGTTTAGTCACAGAAATATAAAAAAAACAGGAGAAGTGGCAAGGGGGCGTGTCGGTGTCCGCGCGAGATGGTCTAGTTGACCATGTCATAGGCAAATGGCCGTCTCCGCGAATTAGTGCGCTTTCGACCGCGATCGAGATTATAAGAATGCCGTGTTGTTTAGTGGTTTCTTGTAAAAACCGAAGCCTAAACCAAAACTTTGTAAATCATGGAATCACTAACCATATATAAATAGGTACAAGTATTTTACTATATTTGTCTTTAAAATCATGAAAAACAACAAATCGTAAAATATTTCTTGCTCCTACTGTTATTTTTGTTTTCTTAAATTCCAGCGACTGTACTATTTTTGCAATAAATACATTGCTCCTTAATCACTACCTAAGTTTTCCGCTAAGTGACTGGACAAGCAATGTAAAAATCACAAAACGATACTCTATTAAGCAGATGCATCGCGTAGTACGGCCGCTGCTTTTTGCGACGAGTTAGTGATGTGCTTGTGCAGATCCACTAACGTAGGCTATCGACAACAATGTCGATTGACGAATGAAATATTTGCTACTATAGTTTATTTTTCCATTTGTCAACGGTTTAAACCCGGTTGGAAGATCGATGTGAAATAGTGTTTTTTACTTCTTTCGTTTAATAATCGGTGGAGTGTTTTGGCTTTGAATTATCGTATATTATGCTTTATCCTTGTGTGACTTCCTTACTTTTTTATGGTTTTGTAATTTACTTCCGCTAAAGCTTCCAATGAATTCTTCGAATCGGCATGGTTCAGACTTATTGTAAGCATAAGTCACTAATATATTATTAGTGACTTATGCTTAAAATAAGTCAACATGTTTATGCTATTTATTTGTTATGCATGGGTGTGTGTTTGTTTTCATTTTTTTAACAATTTCTTTACTAACTATGGTTTTTTTAGAACAAAAACCTATTATCTGCGGGGTAATTGCGTAATATTCTTACAGCAGGAATCGCTTTCATTATAACAGTTCAACAACATTAATTGCGTTATTTACTTTGTTGAGCAGACCAATTTTTCGAACAAATGTTTCAAAATCATTCAGATCTTGATTGATAATGTGTTACGCAATTTTAGGGTGCTGCTTAATATATGGTGAGGTTAGTGAGTAAATACCATAACAGGTTTCAACAATGCCTACTGTTTCAATACGCCATAACAGCCTAAGCGATGTAGCCGATTTTTTATTGTTTTAATTTACTTAATAATATATATTTTTAGCTACATATTGTTTATTTTTATTATAATATTGGACAGAGCCATGGACATGGCCTTTTGTTTTTAGGACCCCAAATTTTTTTTTGTACAATAATTAATAGAAGATTCGATAACTTTCCGATTTAGTCAATCACTAGCGTATATGTAAAATAAATTGCTTTTGCACAGCACAACCTTAGCGTCCGTTGCTTTTGTGTGAGTAAGTTGTACGGTGCATGGTAATACACGCTATGTTTGATGTGATAAGGTTTATAACTGATTGTGTAGTACGTTCTGTTAAGAAATGCGGGCGTGTGTGCGACTGCGTATCTATTGCTTTTACCTACTTGCATGTGTAGTAGTTGCCGTATGGTGGGGGTAAACTGAAGACACATGTTTCCGATACATTTTCGTCAACTGGGCATATCTCCTTGTTTATTATATCTATGTGTTTAGTAATAAAGATTTGATTGAAAGACCCTTACTTGATTCACTAGTCCCATGTTCTTGTCTCTGACAAAGGTCTCGCGGTGTTTATTAGCCGCATGTGTGGAGGTAGCCAGGTCATGGTAAGACATTGACAAAGGTTTCAGGAAGCGGCACACTACTTGTGACGTGTATTTTGGCATCGGCAGTATCTGCTGGGAAAATAATACATTAAGCAATAAATATTTATATTTTAAAAGGAAGTGAGAATATATAATATGAGAATATTCATCATCATCATCATCATCATCATCATCCTAATCCTAGCCTTTTCCCAACATTATTGGAGTCGGCTTCCAGGCAAATCGGATTCAGCTCAATACCAGTAATTTACGTGGACACTCCGTAACAACTGATCGTACCAAAGATCTACAAATAACAGCAAGGACCGACAGCTTAACGTGCTTTCTGGGGCACGGAGGAGTCACGGTATGTGAAGATGGTCACACATTCACAGACCGACCTCGGCAAGCGTTGCTTAATCTCGGAAACCCGACGTGCGGCTTCATTTAGCCACACAAGCTCCTCAGTAAGAACTGAGAAGAGAGATTAGTAAATTAATAGTTTTTCGCCACCAATTTGCTGTACCATAAATTTTAATGTTACTATTTGTACATTCAAAAGCAGGTTGTTCATGTTTCAGGGTAAGTACACAATTCAAATAGATCTTAGGGATACATACCTTTCCATGCAGAATAAAAGACACCAGTATATATTTCTTGTAAGCTTCTAACATGATATGGGACACCACCATGGCTGGAACTGTGACTACAACTTCAAAGAAATATAAAGCTCTATCATAGTTCTTCATTGCAGTGTAAATCATGCCTCCATAGTAATAGTAGAGAAGGAAATGCTTTGAGTCATTGTTGCCACCAAGCTGGAATTAAATTTATTGTGCTGACTTTAATACATAAAAAACCAAGAAGATTAACAATAACTACAGTGTTATAGATGGATTAACATTAGTCAGATTTTTTTAAAAGTTTTTTGTTAAAGAATACTATAAAATGAAAAGTCACAGTCAGTCAGTTGTTACTGAAACCGTGTGGCAGTACAGAACTCTCCGGTAGTCACTGCACAGTAGCAATGTCATGTTACAGCGAGTGTGAGGTGTGGAGAATTACACAGTGTATAGTGTGCTTTGCAGATGCTATTAAATCTGAATCAACCTGTAAACGTAATTGAACACAAATTAGTTTTTGAAATAACCAGATTGGTTTACCTCAGATCCAATCCCTGTGACATCTGTATCCAAGAACTCTAGAGCAGGTTTCATACATTTTGAGAGCAAGCAAAGTTGGCACAAGTCTGCATGAATGGATGTCAGTTGTGAATCAAAGAGCTGTATCTTTCTGATAGCTTTCTTCAGTATCTCGATACCTCTAATAGGTTGTTTAATTTCAACCAGGTAGATTGTTAAGAGGTGGCACAGCTCAGCATCTAGAAAATGTTTTTAAGTATGTTAATGGTAGGGTAATAAATATGCCAGTGTTGCAGATATTGTTTGAAAGAGCCACCACAACCCTGGAACACAAAGGGCAATAGGAGGAACACGGATTTAGTCAGTAAGAGTCTGACATTCCCTTCCGCTCTACACAGAGTCCCGTCCTTAATCCTTATCATTATTAAGTTTGAACATAAATTGTACTCACATAATTCTGGTGAGAATCTGACTTGTTCTCCATTGCAGTTTGTTATAAAGTCATGAATCTGTTTGAACATTGTAGACTTGTCTACATCGGAACCCTGATTGATAAAAAGGTCATAAATATATCATACAAGAAACATAACATAAAGGGTGCAATATATAGAAGAAATGTGATAGTTGCATAGAATAACAAAAAGGACTTCTTGAATTTTTCAATCAGGCAATAATATTTCAATTCAGTTTGTATATTTTTCAGTTTTACCAGCTGTGCTCTCTGCTCTGCTGATGTGGGACAATAATCCTTAATGTTCAGCTACAGCTACAAACTGAACTAGAAATCAATTAAGGAAAATACTAAACAACTGTAGTCTGTACTTGTGCAAATTCTGCTGATGTTAAAAGTAGGTATAGTTAGAGTATGTGAATACAACATAATTTAATAGAATTTTTACAATACCTGGGGCTGCGAAAATTTAGCAACAAGGACTGCCAGGACGCCTAAAGAATGCTGCTGAATATCAAGCGTTTCCAGCACTGTGGGGAGATGAGCACTGTTTCTTTGTAATACCTCATCCGACTTGCTAATGACTTCGCATAACTCACGAAACGAGCCTGTAATGCAGATCAGTGGTATAACAATTGCATAAAAGGCAAACAGTTCCATCAAGAGAAACCAGAAGAATATTATTTACCTGATGCCGACATGGTCCTGACATTGTCCACGAACTGTTCCAATGGTGAAGCCATTTTTGACAAGTTTACAATATTATAGCACTATATTATGTGTTGAAAATAAATTAATGTAGCTTTAGCATAAATTAATAAACACGCTCGTCTAGTTCGAATGTTTGAAAAAAATCACCGCAACAAATGTGCAAAATATTTTATTTCACAAAATGTCAAACCTACTGTCAATTTCAGAAATCATTTGAATAGACTTGACAAATCCGAGCTGTTGTTGTTCATCGACTAAAGCTGATTTTAGCAATTCAACTGTTCCTATCGATTAATGACTAAAACAGATTGTTCAGACTGTGGCATATATGTATGTACGTATAGGCTAGTTAATACTTTCTTTCTCTTTTTATTTAAATTGGTCATCATTATTCTATTAGAACTTAAACAATCAATTGTAAAATAAACCTTTCATGATCTGGAAAACGTGGTCGGCCTTTGTTGATATCATAAGATGCGAAACCGAATTTTTCTACTTTTGTGAGACAACTCAGGATGTCAAAATAATGGTTTACAGATTTTTATCTCTTTCGTATGTGAAACCCCTAATGTGACCGGACTCCAAGTTGACGGGAAACGGTAGGTACTTATCTAAAGCTGACAGAACGTTATTGAACGAAAATGACATTGACAAGTTGTCAACGTTAAAGATCGATGATGTGCTTTCAATATTTGTGTTAGAATAAGAAATCTATTTTTAGTTAAAAATTTGTTAAACATAATGGCTATTTTACATAGGGCTCTATTTACTTGGTTCATTTTCTTAGTTTTTTTAATACTACTATGCCTGAGACTAGAATCCAGAACCCATTGGAATTGGTTTATTGTTTTCATACCAATGTGGGTTTACGATAGCATTTTACTAATATATGTGTTATTTCACATGATTTCTCACTGTAGAAATGGTATAGAAAGGTTTAGAGGAACTATTAATAAAAATGTGTGGTACATAGCTGCGATAGGCTTAAAAATGGCAGCACAAATTATCATATGCATCAAATTGGAATACACCAGAGTAAATCTGCCAATATACGTCGTTATGACTCCTATTTGGATGTTACTGCCAGTACTTTGCGTCGAAGTTTTTATGCATTTAATAAAGCATTCAAGTGGGAGTAGTAGATACTAAACAAGTACCTGCAAAGTATGAAATCATGTTTTCTGCTATTTTGGACTATAACAATCTGAACTGAAGGTGAAACATGTGACAAGAAGTGGTGTAGATAATTTTAAACTTGGCACACATTCATCGAGACCGAGTATGTTTGCACATGTCAAATCATTTGTGCCTGCGTTGAATATTTGGTGATATAATAACTATTGGAGGTTTTACTGGAAAAGGACAATTTTAAAATGTTTAACATGGGTGGTAGTGTGCCTGAGATAAAACAATTGACAGTGAAGGAAGTGCCGGCAGGTAGCACTGCAGTATTGAATTGTCACAGCAATGATGTGGACCACAACTTTATGTTCTGGCTCTTCAATGGTACAGATGTAATTGGCCCCGGTAATGTTTATAATGAACAAAAGTATAAATATGAAGTACTCTCTGGGAAACTTCATATTCATGTAAGTATAACTGCAGTAGTAATTCCTCAAGGTTAACAAATGTCATTGGTTAAATTTAGATTCATATATGCAAAAAATTTGGTGACATCTTTTTTTGTTTATTTTGTTGCTAAATGAGTTTTGTTATTTTTTTGTAGGATGTGACTGCCAGGGAGTCAGGATACTATCATTGTATATCTAGGAAACTCAATGGTGTTGGCTACACAGTAGGGCAAGTTGACATGATAGTAAATGGCTCAACATTTACACCAATAGATGCAGTGAAAATAACAGCTATAGTGTTGTCTATAATTGTGATAATTGGCTGTGCTGTGCTGTATTACAAGATGAGAAAGGACTGGAAAAGATATGAAGGCAGAGGAGTCATACCAGGTTAGAAGTAATATCTTGTTTGTGTTTATTTTGATTTGTCAGCCATACATTTTCTATGTAATCTGTATTTGAACATTATGATATTACTTTCAGTGGATGAAGTTGATGATGATGAGGGAGATGGAGATGAAATATACAACCGCACAACCACCCCAACACAAGTACAGCCACGGCAAGTTAGTCAACCAGCTCCAGGCCCAAGTAGGAACCTATCATCTGAACATCTTCTATATGGAATAGACAATCAAGGCTTAGACACAGATTTCAACTCAGTGTTCGAAAATATACAAATAAAGTCACCACAAGCAAGTCTGATTTAAATGTAGCAAAATTAATTTTGTTAACTTAATATTTGTGATAAAGTAATCAATATGATAGTTTAGAAAATATGCAACCTTATTTAATAATTCTCAGTAAGAAAGTTCTTTTTTGTAAATATGTAAGATGTAATCTAGTAGTAAGATTATACTCTGTAATAAAATGTTTTTATTTTAGTTTATAATTGGATTTTAATCAACTTATTGTAACTTATGCTAAAATCACTGATAAATACAGATATCTTAAAAATACCCCTAAAAATGCTTTTAGAAAGTAACGTCAGTAGAGTTGCCTGCTGAGGTATTTTGTTTTTCAGATGTAGATTGGTCATTATTAGTACTTTGAGATTGTGATGTAGTGTCCAATGTCTCATCCTCTTCATCATCTCCATCAATTTCCATCTCAAACACTCTCACTTTTCTGTGACTTTTCGAAAGAACAACTGCTACTTTACGACTTCCAGAAACAGCTACTCGAAAACCATCCATTTTATCCAACACCTTGAAAACCCCAGGTTCTATCAAAGGCGATATATTCTTCTTAACAACTTTGTCATTAAACAAAAATAACTTTGGTTTTAAAACATATTCAGCAGCATTTATCTGAATGATTCCTATTGGGACTTGAATAAATACGGAATTTTCTTCAGCACCAGGATGCTGTGTGAGCACAGACAAATATTCAGCAGAATAGAACTGTAAGTCTACAATAGAAATATTTTCATCATGTGGTTTTTTATCTCCAAATATAAGAGTTGAGAATGTGTATTTCATAGCAGTCAGTGAGCAAGCTTTTTCTTTAAGTTTTAAGGACATGTAATGAATTCCTTCATTTAAATTCATAGAATCTACAAATGCCATCATAAAACTATCTTCAGATCCAAAGTAAGCTTGACAAATTCTCAAATTTTCACTAAGTTTTCCATTTGATTTGTCTTCATAACATTTGATATTGAATATTGTAGAAAAGTATTTTCCTGTGTCTTTTTTCGAAACATCAAAGACTTTGCTTATAGCCATTTTTAAATGGTTTTGCTGTTGCACCAGTGAGAACTTTTTGAACTCAGTCAAGGAAAATATAGTGTCGTTATCCTTTAGTAAGCAGGAGTTATCTTTGAGGAATTTATGCCATGGATTGTCTTCATCATCAGGCAATATTGTCAACTCTTGGTCTTCCAAATATTGTCCTAATCTTTCAAGGTTGAACTTCACAGGTTTGTCTGGTACGCTTTCTCCACTCTCAACTTGTGCATTATCAAAGTTGTATAAGAATTCAGCAATGTGCCCAAGTTCTTGTTGAGTGATCTTCACTATTTCGCTTGGTGTCTGTTCACCTAGTAATCTGACTATAACAACAAAGAGCCACCTGAAGAATGCTTTATAGTTTCGCATTGATGTGTCAATGACCTGCTGTAGTTCTAGACACTTATTCAGGAAAGCACAGCATGCTCTTATTGCAGCAGTCACTGTATTTTCTTCAATGCCTATCACCTGAAACAATCCAAAGGTGATTTTTAGCTTAGTCGAAAATGAGGCATATCCATATGGTTGATGAAAAATGTCACACCACTGTCTTGACAGTATACCTTTGAGGAAATAGGCATGCATACACCTGAATGTTGAATTTAGAACTTGAATTAGATGCATGGTACTGAATGTTGAATTTAGAACTTGAATTAGATGCATGGTACTGAATGTTGAATTTAGAACTTGAATTAGATGCATGGTACTGAATGTTGAATTTAGAACTTGAATTAGATTAAATTCAGAAAATAGGTGTTTTACCTTGTATCTATCTGGTATCCTTGTCAAACCTCTTAGTTCAGAGAGATAATAAGTTAGACTTTGTCCCACAATATTCAATTGCTTCAGAACCAATTTCTGTATAGTTGAATAACTCAACTCAATTGAATTACCCAACTTCTTCAAGTCATTAACTGTTAGCTTTTGCAGCAGGCAAAGTTCTAATTCATCTGATGGTGTCCCTGTAAAAATGATTAAGTTTTAAATTCTCATAACTCTATGATGAGTATTGATCCTGGATTTCAAGATTTGTAATAGTTTTATATTGTTGCATATTAGAAAATCAAAACTTTTCTGAGCAAATTTCAAAAGAACAACATACAAATCAACAAAGTTTAAAATACAATGGTCATTTGATCAAAAGTTCAGCTGACCTGAAGTCTGGAATATCAATGTTTATATTATTTATTACACTATTGACCAAATCGTTTAAAGGCCAAAATGGATTACTGGATAAATTATTAATTATCAAATGGATTAACTGAAAAAGGTAAAAATAATATTAATATTAGCGAATAGCGCCTGTCTGATACAGAAAGCCTTTGCACAACATGATCGGTTGTACCCCGATTCAGATAGGTTAGATTAATAATTCTCTTCAAAATCATTTGTGATTATAAAATTTGATTAGTTATGATTTGATATTTTAAAATTACATCTAGCAACTTTTGATCAGTCGTTCATTTGATGTCACATACATTGGGATTCTAAAATTTTTCGAAATAAAACATTTGGTCATTTAAATTTTGTTATTTCGTTTATTGTTCTTTTGAAATTTGCTCGAGAAAGTTTTTAATATGCAACCCTTTATACCAACCTAACATGAGTAGTTCTAATAAATCAGCGGAGACTCCACCCTCAGGAACAGATGCGGCATAGTCAGCCATTTTTGTATCCATCTCCAATAAAATATGCTCCCAAGCTTCAGTAATTGAAATCATGGTCTGATCCAGGTAAGAAGTTAATCTTATAATTTCACTGTGCTTTTTAGCCACAATAAACATTTCTTCAGCATATGCTGACAACACACTAGTGTTTATGAGTGATAAAAGGAGATTATTGGTAATTCTGTCAATGTAGAGAACTTGCATGTAACTAAAGTCTTCAGACATACAAATATCAAGTACTTTGTACTCTCCGAGATCATCTTTAGCCACTTGAGCAAGATGTATTGTGCCATAAGGATATCTTCCAAAGATACTCATGTAAATATAACCTGTTCCATAGCCCACCATAAGCATATTTAGATGATTAGGAGCTGGGGCTTCTTTGAAATCTTTGATGTTCTCATCTGTGCCTTGGTTCTTATATTCACCACTTGTAGGTAAGCTTTGCAAAAATATAGATGCATTATCCTGAAAAGGGAAAAGATCCAAATAACAAATTGGGAGGTTTTGAAATATTTATGTATTGACTCCAAATTGAACTATGAATTTCGTTATAGCACAAAATAAATTGTAGGTGTCACCAGAAAATTGCAGACTCCGTAAGATTGTAATAAATCTTGATTAGATTATAATTTCTCAATATATTATGAAAAAATCGTTTTGTATACTACAAATCCCACCTAAATTCAATAGTTTCCAATATATTTGTGTCTTATTTAGAAAAAATAGTTTACAATTTCATGGGATAGTTTACAATCTTATGGTGTTTGCCATTTTCCGGTGACATAGGCAAGATGAAGAAAAGTAAAGCAATTATTTCATAGCAATTTACAGTTATCATATGTTCAAGAATTTTCAAGTAAATAGTTACATACATAAATACTGGGGTCAATGGCACTCTCCAACATATCACCTCTGACTGCCCAAGTAATACATGTGATACCATACTGTTTGGAGTTATCAAATTCATCAGTCTGCTCTTGCTCCAAAATATATTTGTCAAGAATTTCTTTATCTTCAATATCTGCAATGAACACAGCTCCTGAACTGTATCCAATTGCTAAAGCCTACAATGAAAAAGTATATATGTGAAGAACTTATGATGAACTATTAAAATATTTACATATACATGCATGCATTGACCTTTTCCTTTCTCCAAAAGACATGAGGATCCGTATCTTTTGTTGTATGCTAAGTGTTGTGAACACAAGAGCTTGTGAGGCTTGTACTAACTTAGAAGATCAAACAATGCAAGTTACTATAACTGTTTTATTGAGATAATAAAAGTATGTGTCCATCTGCTAATCTATGTTGAATACTTATAAAATCATCTACCTTTCCATCAGGTCGCCATGCCATAGCTCGTACAGTATCATTTTCTTTAGGAGGTGGCAGATTCCAAACTTTTTGCCAATGAAGTCTATGTATTTGAACTTCACCTGAAAATAAAATGATACAAATGAAATCCAATTTGAATTAACTGAGGGCAGTTTATTTTAAAATTCAAATTCGTTTGGTCAGTTTCCAGAAAATACTAGCAGTTCGAGTAGTACAGTACATTCCTTAACCAAGGAAGATTATACTATTGTGAGGCATTTATTTCCTACCTTTGAAATTGCACAGCGCTAAAAGATCAAGCCGATTGCTCCAAACCATCAAATCCACTTTGTAAGCAACATGCCTTTCTCCAACTTGACGCATTCCACAGTGATACATGTTGTTACAACTTTATAATATATAAACATGAAGTTTATTAAGAATAATTTCAACACAAAAAACTAGAATTTAATTTATCGTTCTAATTATATTTTATAACCCGCTTCATTGTAAACAGTTTTATGGCAACCGCAACTTGACTGAATTGATATTGACACTATTGATTGACACTTTGACAGTGACACTTTGATTTTTTTTGTTTTTTTGGTTAACCCCGAAGGGAAAGCTATTTCTTTTGACCATATTGCCTAGTCTTTTTAAGGGTGGGAAAAAAAAACCATCCGTGCCCTTACGTCCTTAATTCCTTGTGGTTTGCATTAGAATGCGGATGTCAAATGGTTTTTGGAGTATCTGGTAACAAATATATCGATTCGGCCTTCTCGGCAAGTTTCGAGTTAGGTGGTCAATACTTTAAAATTCTCAGCTCCACTTAACCGAGATCGCGCCTGTTTCAAATATTTCAAGTATTTTCCAAGTGCGTGGACACTTGAGACACAAAACTACACCAATTTACGTCACAATATACTAGGAATCAATTTACGAATAATTAAAACTGCTGCTGAACTTCACTCGACAAAACTTTCGACAAAAACATTTTTATTTGTGTTGGGATTGTTCTTAACTCTAGTCTAGGTCAGAGGCACAGAGTACATTATTTACAGGTGGCTCGTTTACAATGATCCAAAACTTTTTTTTCGGCTAGAGAGCTATATTTTTTCACAGTGATTTTTCGAAAATCAAGAGATTTTATCAAAATCATACAGAAAGTTACAAAAGAGTAAAATAAAATGGTTTAACATATAAATATATGATTTACATGTTAGCTTGCACAGTTTCCACAGCAGAATGGTTTTTATGAAGAGACTAGATAAATTTCCAAAATTTACTAAAAAAATCACAATTTCAACAATACTAATATTTTCGCGGGACTAATGCTATTTTTAAACGCCATATTGTAACGATGGCTCCTTGCAAAAAAAACTAGACCACTGTAGACGGGGCACCTGTGGCCTTAGTGCGAGTTTTTGTGCGTAAACGTCAATTTGTATTGAAACTGAATAAGCGTCGTTTAAAAACCAGTTTTTTCCATACAATTTGACATACGCGAACGTTTACGTTAACGCGATCAAGTGCGTTAAAAAACTCGCACTAAGCCCTCAGTATATGGTCAGCAGAGACTAAGTAGTCGACGATGAAGTAAGCTTAACCAGAAGAAGCCTCACTCATTTTAAAATTTCATTTTAAGTTCGGGATTTTAGTTTAGGTGTCCGATTTGTACACCGACGACTTAACTCGTCTCATGCTTTATTTCGACTCATTCCCAACTCGTCCGACGCTTATTAGGTAGAAAATTATAAAGCGCATTGGTTCCCGATTTCAGAAGAGCTTGTGGCTAAATAATAAAAGCTGCACGGGTCTATCTTCAAGGTTAACCAAAACTTACCGAGAGGTTAGTCTGTGGATGGGTGACCATATTAACATACCGAGACTCCTCGGTGTAAAAGAAGGTTAAGCCGTTGGTCCCGGCTGTCATTCATAGATCTTTGGCAATCATTACGGATCGCCAAAAGCCAGAAAATCTAACAGCAGTCTTGCCACGGAGTACCCAGTTACTGGAATGTATCTGCAAACTGATGAACTTTTCAGGAGACAAAAACTGTTTTACAAAGTAGATATTTTTCACATCTTTTATTAATCGTCATAAAAAGTATCGTTTGAAACTTTTTGCATAAAAATCTAATTTTACCAAAAAATGGTAGCTACGAGGTGTCACATCTAGACCGACGATATGCTCATCATAATATGCAGTGACAGTGCGGGCACAGCCCGTCGTACTTGGAACATGTGAGATGACGCAAGTCACAGGCCTTGGGCACGTTATTGTATATTGATAATGGTCGGTTCTAAACTACGATTACTGTTTACCGGCAAATCAAAAACGCTAGGTATACACTGACTTTTGTAACTAAAGCCTGTGGCAGTAGCATTGACATTATGGAGACAGGAACAGTTTCAAACTGTCAGTTTGACAGATTTCCTGAATCTTGACAAATTATACTCTGCTTGACAATTTTAATTTTAGTGCCCAAAACTTGTTGTTTTAAGTAATTATATATTTTTACTACATTACTAAAGCCAAACATTTCAGCTTGTTAAGAGACTGTAATTACGAGTGGACAAGAATAGGTATGGCTGCAATTACAAAAGGTACAATGAAAGATGTTTATGTTGATTGTTTATCACAACAAATGGACGAGTTTGAACTACTGAAATCTATGTATCCTAATCAAGGAGAAATAATCTTAAGTGATAAAGAAATAATAAAGGAAATCAGCGATTTTTTAGAACACAAAACAGAATACATTCCTTCACATTTAGATTTCAAACTAAATCTTTTCATAGATGGGCTAAAGTTGGAAGTATTTGTCAATTTACCGAGCTCTTATCCAGAGGAAGAGCCAGATATATATGTAAGATGTAATAAGATGAATCGACAAAACGAGTCCAGGTTAAATTCTGAACTTTTAGAATATATCAAAGAAAACCATGTAGGAGAAGTATGTCTCTATACTGCAATTTCATGGTTGCAGGAAAATGTTGATAAATTTGCAATCATTACTCAGGAAAGCAATCCTCCAGACTCTAATTCAACCCAGGAATCTAAAAATGAATTTGCACGTCTTTGGATATATTCTCACCATATTTACAATAAGAGAAAAAGAGAAGAAATTGTTAAAAGAGCCAGAGAATTAAAATTAACTGGGTTTTCTTTACCGGGGAAACCTGGCATCGTCTGCATTGAAGGTCATCATAGTGATTGTAATGAATGGTGGAAGGATATAAAATCAATGACTTGGAAGAAAATAATAGTAAGGAAAACAGAAATATTTGATCCAAATGAAGAAAAGACCTTCAAAAAGTTTTCAAATTTCGAAGAACTATGTTTAAAAAATCCTGTACATAACAAACATTCAAACATGAGTGAACTGTCAAAGTTAATGAATGAACTTGGCTTAAGCCAAATATTTAATGATTTATTTGGCTTGTGCAATGATGAATGAAATTCTAAAAAACCTGTACACAAAATACTCGCTTAATTTACTCTTCTTTTGGGGCCATACATTTAATTATTTTTTTTATATTATTGCTACGTAAAATATATTTTTTAAGTATGTTAATAAAATTATACAATGTTGTTCTATACAATCTTTTATTAAAACTATGTTTATTAATGCAAATAAATTATCTACACAATAACATGGCCAGTTCTTCAGTCATGGCATCATCCTTAGTCTGGAATTATCAATTTTAGCTAACATAAATCAGTTGTCCTAGCCATATACAGCTGATTTTTTTAAGTGTGTGTGGATGGCCAAATCCAAAAGATTTGGCCATCCACATTTAAAAAAATATCAGTTGATATTTTTTTTTGAATATAAAAATAAAAAATTGTTATAAATTTGCACTTTCCTTTAGTTTGCATGTTATTCACAGAATTTGATCCTTATCAGCAATACTTTCGGATGGTGAAATAATACAGGATGTGTTTTTTTCTTTCAAAACCAACCAGTTTGATTCCTGGCTAGGAAAACCAACTTTTCTTAAGTCTATTGGACTTAAGAAAAGTCGCAGTGCAGTTTAAGTTTTCGTCAAAATCATGCTCGAGACTCCTTTCAGTGTTTTTGGATATTCCTCAATTCCTCATAGTTTCTGATTTGGCCATCCACCCACACTTAAAAAAATTACCGTGTATAATTACTCCATGGTCCTAGTGGTCCAAGTCCTGACGAAGGAGTCTCGTTCAAATGGTGGCCTTTTATATGGGTGGGAAATCATCCTTCCGAATATTATTGCACTGCTGGGTTTTGGGTAATGGGTTTTGTTTGGTTTTGGCTCTGCTCAGCGCTGAATCCAACAGAGCAAAAAATTTAGGCACCATTGTAGGTAGCGTCTAGTGTTGGTGAAAACGGACATGTCCGGCAATTTTGGCAATTCATTCTGAGAGAGGAAGAGGAGACGCAATATCTCAGAGGGGGTGGTGTTAGTGGATCATATCGCTCGTACCAGAGAGAGTAGGCGTAAAGAATATTAACACTCAGTACATTTTGATGTAAATGAGGCAAGTATGTCTTTGCAGTCGAGGCGGAATAGACGCCCGCGCCGAAGGCGAGGCCGTTTTGAAGCCGAGAAACTGCAATGAATGATGCCCACGTGCATCAAAATATTTTTTTCAACACACTCGAAAAAAAGTGTCTATGTGAAGCGCAAGACGCCGATTTAGGTACCGACGCTTGCTTTCTGGAGCTGTTTAAGGCCTTTGATCATTAACATTCTTTTAAGTTTTGGTATGGAAATCAAATCAACACAGTATTGTGTTGATCTGGTTTCCATACCAAAACTTTGGTAGATGGGCTGGGGCATTTTCTCGTCTGTACGGTTTGGATTGTGGGGTGAGGCAGGGAAGGTTGGGCTCACCAACACTTTTCAACCTTTATGTGAATGGATTTATTTCTGAACTCAGCAGTACCAGGTTTGGATGCAACGTGGACGGTATCTGTGTCAATAATATAATTTATGCTGACGACATGGTGCTGCTGAGTTCGTCAGTCTGTGACCTGAGAAAATTGTTGCCCAATGTGAGGCGTACCTACCCTACGTCGCCTGGGGCCCTACTATGAAGTCTTAAAACGATCATGATTCCGCTCTAAGAGAGAAACGGAGCTATACATAGCGAATAGCACTATCCCGTTTACATCATCGGAATTGGATGGCATTAGCACGGCATAGTAGGGCTGCTGGACTGTGTTTTTGTGGGTTGCTGTTGTGCAATTCAAATTCAAATATTTTATTTCAGAATAACATCCATATATTGTAAGCAGTAGTACAACTTAGCCTAATATTAGTTTAAATTAAATTTACAATAATAAACAACTAGTGTGCCATTGAACTGTTCGTTCAATGGTACCTAGGTAGGTACACCAATTTATTTGGATAAGTGTGTCTGAACACTTATCCACCTTCGTAAGAGCGAGCAACCTTCGCAATTACTCATGGGTTATCGCTGCAGTGATCCACCTTTATTTTTCGTTGTTTGTTTTTTATCAGTGCTAACTAACATAGTCGTAAGTTTTACTAGCAGTTTTTGAGTCATGGATACTCGAATAAAGAGAAACTATTCCATAACAAAAAAAAACAATGGGGAGAGGGAGGGAGCTCAAGAAAAGTGTTTTTTTTTTGGTTTATGGTACAGAACCCTTCGTGTGAGAGCCCGACTCGCACTTGGCTGGTTTTTAATGATATTTCGCGCACCCGCCGTCGCCACTAGATCCTAACTTTGTTTGAACCCTTAAAAGCATCATTATTCAGCATCATAATGTGAAACTTATTTTAGTCATTGGACTTTAGGCCCAATCCTCTAATTTACGGTAAAACGGGACCCCATTACTAAGACTCCGCTGTCCGTTCGTCTGTCTGTCTGGCCGTCTGTCACCAGGCTGTATCAGCTCATGAACCGAGTTGAGACAGTTGAAATTTTCACAGATGATGTATTTCTGTTGCCGGTATAACAACAAATACTAAAAAACAGAATAAAATATGACGGGGAACTCTTCGTGCGCGAGTCCAACTCGCACTTGGCCGGTTTTTTTAATGCTTATTTCGTTTTATTCTTGCAAAGAACGATCATAAATACAAATAGTCAGCTGTCAATGTCAACCAACGAAAATAAATGTCAAAAGCCTGTAACGTTGATCAAACCATCCACGATTCTTTCTGCTGGCATGGCAATCAAGTTTTTACAAGTAAAAAAAACTATAAATTTGTTCCCGACAAAGTAACAAAAACGATAGGAAAGAAATGAAAGAGCATTATTGAGTGAGTTCGCTCTAAGAAATAAGTGCAGTTCTTATGCGATACATGTGAATTAAAGTGGAGTAAAGACTACCGGCTTGTTTACAATGATTTCTCAGATAGTTGTAATTGTAACCACTGTAAAATTACTGTTTATTCCGCTATAGTAAGTAAATAAAACGCTCAGTATTATTCTACTTTCATAACCGGGTATGATAACCACCTCACCGTTTACATATTTCCATAATTCTGTAATCGCCCACTGATTATCAAAATAATGATCTAATGCGTCAATCTCGGATTTATAATAATAATCATTAGGTAAAATCTTTATTTTCCGAGGGATTGTTCCTTCTTTATATGTATGAGTTTACTTTCTTATTGGGCTGTATGTAACACTATTTTTAATTCAACTATCCTTGTTTGTTCTTTCTAGTCATTCAACAGACTTCGAGGTACACCGAAACTGGCTGGCAATCACACACAATTTGACATTAGACAAGTGGTACTATGAAAATACATCAGAATGGACCTTGGATTATCCTCCGTTCTTTGCCTGGCTGGAATTTGTGTTGTCATTCATAGCCAAATACTTTGATCCTGAAATGTTGTACTTGACTAATTTAAATTATAAGTCTGACATGACTATATTGTTTCAAAGGTTGTCGGTTATTGTTCTGGACTTTGTTTATATTTACAGTGTGAAAAAGTTAGTATTCTTACAAAATCTTACCTCAATCAGTCCACTAACACTAATTGTTTTTAATAAATTGTGTTGTGTCTTAGATTGTCAGGTTTCGTTGGTGATGGAAAGCTCCTGGTTTTCATACTTCTGGTGACTTGTCCTGGCCTACTGATGGTGGATCACATACATTTCCAGTACAATGGATTCCTGTTTGGAATACTTCTGTATTCTGCATCACATATCATAGAAGTAAGTTATGGCTTAAACCTTTAGCAGAAATAATATCATTTTTTTTTTCCATAAATGAAGAAAATAATAATAGAGGAAATAATAGTATAGTAAAACATAATAATGTGATAGCGAGGGATAATAATGATCATGGAAATGGCTGATTTTAAGTGATGAAAGTGTTAATGATGATTAAAGTTCAATTCTAAAAACATAAAATACTATTTAAAAGTGACTGATAGTCTGATAAACATTGTTCAAAAAAAAAATACATTTGTTTTTACCAGACAGATATAACAAAAGAATTCCTGAAACATACTTTTCTGTCTGAGTAAAAAATCTTTTTGTTCCAGAATAATTACCTAACAGCAGCATTTTGGTTTGCCGTGCTGTTGAATTTGAAACACATATTCTTATATATTGCTCCTGTGTACATTGTGTACCTACTAAGAGCATATTGCTTCACAATTTCTTCAGTAGATGGGGTCCATACTCCTTGGTACTCATTCTCCATCTCAAACCTGTTCAAACTGGCATTTACAGTACTTTTCGTGTTTGGACTCTCTTTTGGACCTTTCATACAACATCTTCCTCAGGTATGAAGATTTAATATTATTAAAAAATAATTATGTTTTGAATTACATATGTACAGCAAAACAGTTTGATAAACATAAAATACTTTTAGCCCACTTAGATACCTACTTACAAAAGCTAAGGTGATATAAAAAACTAGAGTACTGTGTGTACCAGTATTTGTTAGCTTGAGGGTTGCCTAATTAACAGGTTCACTGTCAGCACAGCAGACAAAATGTCTGCTATGCTGAAAACATTAAACAATCAGCGAAGACCACACATGGTTTGTGGAGCTGTGAACTGGTTAATGAAGTCATAATTCATATGCAGACTAAGTGAATAGAGTTGGGATATTTATTGATTCTGTGGAAGGTGTAACTCCTAAAAGTGCAATCACTTAAATTGCTTGATTTTGTTCTCAGGTGTTGTCAAGACTATTTCCCTTCAAAAGGGGATTATGTCATGCTTACTGGGCACCTAACTTTTGGGCGATATACTCTTTTATAGACAAGGTGTTGCAACATTTGGGTCAGTATCTAATAAAAACTCTATTCTATTGGTATTTATTTTAATCACATGGGCCAGAAAATATCTGGCGAAGTATAGTATAGAGCAGTTTTTGCTGCCCAATAAAAATCAACAAAATAACTTCTACTAGTCACAAGACTCAAAGCAGACAGGCAAGAGTAAAATATTTGTATTTTCGACTTTATTCTAAGGAGCATAATATTGATATTGATACTTGGTAGTGAAAGTCCATACCGATCTGCCAACCCTACCTCTATTGTAACATGCACTTCCTAACCTGATAATTTTTTTTTAAGCTCACAATTTGGGACTGCTGCGTATACAGAAATCAGAGGCGTCAATGACTGGCGGTCTGGTGCAACAGTATGACCATGCGGTGTTGCCCTCAGTTACTCCAACGGTCACAATAGTGCTGAGTGTGTTGACAATGTTGCCAGCACTTGTCAAACTGTGGCATTTGTGTGCTGACAGGAGATACAGGGTGTTGAGTTTTATAAGGTATGTTGTCAATTGAATTTCCCAGATAATTCCTTGTTGGAAAGCTGTATGGTCTAATATTTGGATAAGTCACGCAAGTTCATCACACCGGATCAACTCAGGATGGATGCCCCTCAAGTTAAATGGCAAAATCTATAAGTCCGTGATAAGACCTGTCGTACTGTATGGACCAGAATGTTGGGCTGTGAGAAGAACTTACTTAAAAATCAACCAAAGATGGTGTTATTTGCCGATGACACATCATTAATATTTAAAATAGACCGACGTTCACAAAATCTTGACGACGTCAATAGCTCTATTCATCAGGTCCAAAATTGGTTTACGGCAAACAACTTGGTTTTAAATTAAAAAAAAATACATGTATTAGATTTTCTTTACCAAATGTTAAAAGTAGCGAATGTGACATCATATTGAATGGAGAAAAACTGGAGTTCATTAATCAGACGGTTTTCCTAGGTATCACATTGGACGAGAAATTACAATGGGGGCCTCATATAACATCTCTTGCGGGTCGTCTAAGCTCAGCCGCGTATGCTGTTAGAAAGATAAGACAGTTAACAGACGTAGAAACCGCACGTTTGGTCTACTTTAGTTACTTTCACAGCATTATGTCGTACGGTATTTTGCTGTGGGGTCGGGCTGCTGACATTGAATCCATATTTATTTTACAAAAGAGAGCTGTCAGAGCCGTTTATAATCTGCGTCGCCGTGATTCTCTTAGGGAACTTTTTAAAAAGATTAATATTATGACAGTCCCTTGCCAATTCATTTATGAAAATATTATGTATGTGCGGAAAAATCGACATCTTTTTAGTAAAATTAGTGATAGACATAATTTTAATACTAGAAATAAAGACAAATTAGATCAACCATTTTTTAGATTAGCTAAAGTCCACACTTCTTTCATGGGGTATTGTGTTAAATGTTACAACAAAATACCTTCTGACATATTAGAACTAAATGAAAGAAAATTTAAAACTCATGTTAAAAGTACACTTTGTGAACAAGCATATTACAAATTAGAAGATTACATTCAGGATAAGAATGCTTGGAAACATGCTGGTCCTGCTCCATAGGACAATCAAGGGTGAAGGTCAAACTGGTTGATTAATGTATTAACTTTATAGATATACTGTTTCTTTTTTTGTGTTTTTATTTTTCTGTTGACTCACACACTGTTGTTTAATTAATGGTTCCAATGTTTGTAAATATGTGAGTACAATTTACCTAAATTTCTTTAGGAAATTAATAAGTTTACCTCTGCTGGTGATACTTTGTTCTTTAAGTAGCATACTCTGGGTGCATCGTCCTCACATAATATTAAATTAATTGTTGTATACCAAATTTTGTAAAATCATTATTTAAAAAGAGTAACTATGGAGTTTCTTGTCCGTTCTTCTCCATAAGAATCTACTTTTCCGAATGGACAGTAGAGTCACTTTATTAATGTTACATTATTATTTTACTGAACTGTAAACGATGACGTTCAAAAGTGCCGTTTAATGGCCTAATTGAAATAAACGTTTTGACTTTGACTTTGACTTTGAAGAATGTTGAGATGGATGTGTGGAGTATGGAGAATGGATAAAGTGACGCCAGTGAAACTGAGTGAAATGCATGTAACTAAAAGAGTTAAGAATATAAATGTGGATGGATGGACAGGGAGAGGGAGGCCAAAGAAAAGATGGATGGATTGTGTTAAGAGTGATATGAAAGAAAAGGAAGTTAGTGATAATGTGACGGCTGACTGGACATAATGGAAGAAAAAACGTGTTGCGCAGACCCTAAGTAACATGGGATAAGGGCAGGAAGATGATGATGCAAGTTCATTGAGAGATTATCGTCAATATTATTGAATAGGAGACTAGTTATTTAGCTAGAACAGTCGAGAAAGACCCGTAAGAAAGTATAGTTGTGTGGATCAATTCGCCGCATTCAGAAAATCACGGCACTCGGTGTGTGGATGTTTTTGCGAAGCAGAAAGCTTTTTTCCGACACTTTTTCACAAGTGAAAAATACAAGTTTAAAAAAAATGCAGCAAAGCTTTTTAGGCAATAAATTATTTTTATGTAACTTTGTTAAGTTAACCCAATAGAGTTTCATCAAGTCACCGAAAAATAGCAAACTCCGTAAGATTGTAATAAACCTTTATTAGATTATAATTTCTCGATATTTTATGAAAAAATCGTTTTGTATACAAAACGATTTTTTCGATATAAATCCCATCCAAATTTAATAGTTTCCAATATTTCCGTGTCTCATTAAGAAAAAATAGTTTACAATTCCACGCGATATTTTACAATCTTACGGCGTTTGCAATTTTCCGGTGACAAATATAAGTTGTTAACAAAATGTTATATATATGTTTGTCTTTTGTTATGACAGGTGCATGGTGATTTGCGCAGCGTGTTCGTTTCTCTTTGGCTGGCACGTTCATGAAAAGGCCATTCTCTTGATATTGATACCATTGAGGTTAGTAAACAAAAATACTCATTTTACAATCTTTCGCAAATAGATTTTATGGGTATAAACTATGCTACTACAGGCTGCTAACAGTAATTTTGTTTTATACAAACTGTAGAATGCTTATCCTTTTGTAGTGAACAGGAAATTATGTTTTATATCTATTTTCATTTCAGCTTCCTGTCTGTGCTGGGTGACGTCGACGGCAAGCAATTTTTAATTTTAACAACAGTCGGCAACTACTCGCTGTTCCCGCTGCTTTTCCCAAAGAATTTATTTTCTATTAAGTTTTTCATATTATTAACGCATGTAGCTTTAGCTTTTGTTAACGTTCGAACTTTATATGAACCTGCTAAGGTTAAAGGTGGCAGAAGGGTCAGAGTACTTCGTTTGCCTATGTTAAGGCAAACGGAGTCTTTATACCTCTATGGTCTCATAGTTCTGTGTGTCTATGATAACGGAATTCACGCTCTCTGGGGCCTAGACAAGTCCTTACCCTTCTTACCGCTAATGCTCACTTCTGTATATTGTTCTCTAGGAGTGATATACGTTTGGCTTCGGTACTATTATTATTTCTTAACGTTCAATGTTAGTCAAGTTCCTACTTTATGTTCGGTTAACTTAGCACAAAAATATAAAAAGACGAGTTAAATATGTATGAGATATAATATAATAATATGAACAAGTAGGGCAGTATTGTTACCACAGCATGCGCAAAGTGCATGAATCACGGTTTTTTTATACAAACCTACAGAAAAAAAGATGTTCAAAAATAGAGGTGGCAACATACCGACGACTGTAGCGCAGCGTCTGCGGGACTCATTTGTGAAAGCTTTTAAAGTTTTTGAACAAATATTTTCAAAGAACAAAGTAGTGTGGATAGGTGACCTTGCTTTATAAAAACACTTGCAACCGTTGCGGTGACAATGCAGTCTGTTATCATTCCACCAATAGTTGACGGAGAAGTTAGTAAAAAAACAAAAAAGTAGCAAGAATTAATTATGCGATTCGGCAATCTTCGCTTTTCCAAAGTGTGTACCATTTACCCACCATACAAAATTTACTTGAGAACCTGTGCTGCTCCACAGCATTGAAAGTCTAGTTGAATGTTCACACCAACCAATTTAAGAGCGTTTACTCCTCAAGGTGTTTCATACAAACTTTCAAGCCCACATTCTTGGAAATTAATGAACTGGTTTAAATTAAACTTGGTATGCATACGCTAGATATCCAGGTCTAAATAGTTAGTACAGAACATTTTCGATAAAAAAGAGTTGCCTTACACCTAAGGTACTTATTTGAAAAACTAAAACTTAACGAACATAATCGAGTTGTATGATTGTTTTCTTACTACTGAAAGCTTATTCGTAGTCAGAACTGATGATTTTAAATTAACATAGATTAAGTCAAAGATTGCTTGTAAATGAATTGATGTGATAGGCATGTAAATATGGCAGTCTTAAGACACAAAGAGGCATAATAAACGTTTTATAAATGATACTATGTTTTTATTATATAACCGTCTCGAAGCTGGTCTACTCAACTTTTACGGATACTAGTAAAATTATGTAGGTACCTACTGTGTGTAGATAGGTACTGGTAATAAGCAGTTTTGAAACCACAGTTCACTCTTCCGCCAGTCCAGGGCGCAATGATTTTAAAAACCTATATTCTAAAATAATATCTATCTACATTCTGATTTAATCGCAGTGGGCGTAGGCGCCGTATGGTGGGGTGTTTTTCAACACACTTGCGAAGAAATAAAATTTCATATCAAATTGACATTATTTTGTAACAAATATTTTTGAGAAATGGGGCCATGATTAGTGGATTTTTCTTTCGTATGCCGTGTTTCATACACTATAATAATATATACAGTGTGCAGCAGTGATATGAATAGGTAGTGCTTATTAGCCTAAAGTTTGAAGAACAGAGACAAGAAACGGAGACTTCCTTAGTACTATATTTTTTCCCGGACATCTGCCCGGACAACACTTAAATACATTAAAAAATTATGTTATTTGGAATAAGTTCGTGTTGTTTACCTAAAGTTTGCGACTAGACATAACATAACACAGTCGTTACAACTATCAAATTTTCTGAAAGTTTTCTTTTTGGAGAACATTTTGTAAATGACTTGTTGATCTTAAAACTATGAAACGCAGTCTTTGTTTAAAGAGCCGTACACGTTTAAATATCTGTTTTCTAGCTAGCGCTCTTGGCCACGTTTGTTGCGATTTCTAAAGTTCAAGTGTATAATTGAAAAAAAAAACTGACAATTGTTTTTATTAAAATAATAAAACGGTCCTTTTTATCATGTGAAAGTTTGTATGGATGTTTGTTACTCAATCATGCCGAAACGGCTGAACGGATTTAAAGTATGAAATTTGGCAGAGAGATAGATTAAGGTGTGGATTAGCACATAGACTACATTTTATTCCAAAAAATGCATAGTTCCCGTGGGATATTAAACAGTAGTAAGCCGCGGGCATTCACTAGTTTATATAAAAAACTAAAACGGTAAAAGAAAAATTAAACACAGTGAATATTGTTGTAACATATAGAGGTATATTTATATTATTTTTCCACATATAATTGGAAAGCATGAAAAAAAATGTACAGACGCAAAAACTTAAATTACAAAGTGTACTATTTATGTTTATCTATCTATCACGTCATATTTATTTTACTGACTTTGAGGGATGCAATTTTAACTCAAATCAAAGTATAAATTAACCTTTAAAGTAGAACATTTAGGACAATCAGTTTTAATAGTGAACTACTAACTGTTCGGTTTTGATACAGAACTTGACGCATTAAAAATTGCTAAGAATTTGAAAATCTTTATTTGTTTTATAAATACTATAATAAATAAATAAAGATTTTAATTTAATCATCTTGATTCGATTCATCAAGTTCAGTAACAGAACCGAAGTTTTCTTTGTCAGAAGAGTTATCTACGTTAAAATACACAATCATATTTTTTTCTATATTTTCAACTGTCAGGCGATTTCGTTTTATGTTAAGAATCCATTTATAAGTCGAAAACGACCTTTCAACATCGACTGAGGTCAAAGGCACGTACATATAGTATGATCGATCATCTATTCCTGCTGTTATCGCGTCACATATGTCTCTAATTTTATCTAAATCAGGATTTCTAGATATGACATTTTCGAGTTTATTTTTTATATTCTCAGACGAACACCAGCTTAGCACAGTTCTCACATGGTCAAAAATCTCTAAGGATTCCACTAGAGTTAAATTAGATTTTTGTAGTTTCTTTAACCCAATTTGTACATCTTTAAAAAATTCCTCAATGTAGTCCAAGTCCAACTTCAAGTTTTCTTTTTGAAGAACATTTTTGGCACACCTAATAGATAGCGCATCGGAACTTCTTAAAAGATTTACAATTGTTTTAATTTGATCGTAATATTTTGCATAATATGANTGTACTTTCGGTGCAATAAAGATTAAATGGTGTTTTTAAAGATTTTAAAGTTTAAGTGTGTTACTAAACAATGTGACCCAACATTATGCACATTTTGAAATATATTTTAGTAAGGTAAAAGACAAATACCTTTTGTTTTTGAAATGATAAATACTCTATCTCCATCCAAAATACGTATAGAGAATGCTAAAATGATAAAAATTACCGTTTTATTATTTTAAAAACAATTGTCAGTTTTTTTTTCAGTTAAGTACACACTTGAACTTTAGAAATCTCAACAAACGTGGCCAAGAGCAAGCTAGAAAGCAGATATTTACTTCGAAACGTGTACGGCTCTTTGAACAAAGACTGTGTTTCATAGTTTTAAGATCAACAAGTCATTTACAAAATGTTCTCCAAAAAGAAAACTTTCGGAAAATTTGATAGTTGTAACGACTGTGTTATGTTATGTCTAGTCGCAAACTTTAGGTAAACAACATGAACTTATTCCAAATAACATAATTTTTTAATGTATTTAAGTGTTGTCCGGGCAGATGTCCGGGAAAAAATATAGTACTAAGGAAGTCTCCGTTTCTTGTCTCTGTTCTTCAAACTTTAGGCTAATAAGCACTACCTATTCCTATCACTGATAATAAGCCTAAAAGCGACGCAATAAAAGGGAGTTTTTGCTTAAATGTAAAGGAATAAAAAAAGAAATTTCAATAAATGGATCGTGTTACACAAGTCTTTCTACGTCTGCTATTATAAAGATGCATTATCTACGGTGTTTTTACCAATACATTTGTAAGAACAACGTAGATGTCTTGTATTTGTCTAATACAAGACAAACTCTAAAGGACACGTACGCCTGTTTACTCGGAATAAGTGAAGGCGTGCGTCGATCGCGGCATGAATATTCATAGGAGCCTAAACACAGCCGTCGCGCACCTTATTACGACACGCAAATTTTGAGGTGCGAAGTGACGCTTATGTGTTGGGATTCATGCTGCATATCTTCTGAATATGTTTAAGAAACGTGGAATTCATTTCGGTATGTTATCTACTGTAGGTACCACAAAACTGCATGTGCTGTGCAGTTGCACGGCAAACTGTGTCGATTCGATAATTAATTGTCAGCAAAATTGTGTTAAAGGAGAAAAGTTGAACAGGCCTCTATCTAAATGAAAACAATAGTGACGATGAACAGAGATATAAAAAACACACTGAAATCGGAACAACCTTTTTGGAGCTACGCAGCTACGGTGCCAGATAGACACACAGAACGACTTCTGTTGCAGGCCTGCTGGAAGAAATTTCTATTGAAATCAGCAGTACTTTGTGCTCTTTAATCTGTATATTTTTTTTTTTTTTAAGTAAGTATATTGGTACATAAATAAATAAACGACATTGACGTAGCCGTAAACCAGGCCTGACTTCGGGGACGGGCTAGGCTAACCATTAAATACTTACAAATAATCTAACGAGCTCCTGGATAAACGCTAACGTTCCGAAATAATTCATGGTTTAATAATCGTCCAGAAAACGTGAATATTTTTCTCGTTCACACATGAACAGATAGGTAAAGTTATTCGTAATAGGTTCAATCGCTCGATTCATTGGATTGGAAGTTTGAAAATAAAAGCGAAATGGAGCGGAAGGAGTTGTTCATTCAGATTGTGATTCAGCAATTTGTTACTTAACTTGCTGTTAGTTATTGCAATGAAAACAATAACGAGCTTTTAATAGAAACCTACCTCCTACCTATATATCTAATAGGTATCTATATAATAGGTGCACAGATTTTGTTGGCCCACCCAAGTAAGTCCCTACCTAATTGAATGGCTTATTGAAAGTGAGTATTTGTGGAAGATACGTTATTTTAACAACCACAAAGCGATGCAAAATAATAGAAACAACAATAATTAATAAGAATTTAATTGATAAAGATAATAAATAGGTAATTAACTAAACTTTAAAATAAAGTAAGTAGGTACCTAAGTAAATAAAAAAAAACAATAAATATATTCTAAATAATTGTTAGCAGAACCGTGTTCTGTTGTCATACTTGCTCAAATAAAGTCTTTATTTCTTTCAGTAGGTACGTAGGAACCTTAATTTAAGAAAGAAAAAGAGGAGCTTTTAAAATAATAGAGGTATGAACCTAAGCACCTACTATTTGGGTGGTACCGGGTAAATTAGTGTGATTAGAAATGCAGGTGTGCGTTACGATTGCTCCGCCAAGTTATCCAAATAGAAAAAAACTTCGCCAAAAAAATTGACAGAATTTGTCAAAATCGAAGAGAACAAAAAAAATTGTCAAAGTAGGTAAGTACAAAATATAAGTTATAAACTTATAAGGGTTTTAAGTTGGCCGCGCGAACGTAACGTGGAGGATTGTGCGGCCATGGAGATCTCAGCAACTACTTGGGTTAGAGATTAATTCTTTTTGTCAAGACTGAATTTGTCTAAAATTTACGAAACGAAAACGAAACTCGAAAGGCCAATTAGGCTTTAAAACGGCACTTTTGATTGTCATCATTGACAGTTAAAATAATAATATAAAGTTAATAAAGTGACTACTGTCCATTCAGAAAGGTAGATTCTTATGGAGAAGAACGGACAAGAAACTCCATAGTTACTATAGTTAGGTACTTACTCTTTTCAAGTAATGATTTTCCAATAAGTACCTATTTGGTATACTTAGGTACCTACAATAATATTATGTGAGGACGATGCACCTAGAGTAGGTACCTACCTATGCTTCTTATAGGAACCAAGTATTACCTACTAGCAGACGTAAGCTTATTCATTTTCTAAATAAATTTAGGTACCTACATGGTACTCACATATTTACAAATATTGTGAGTTAACAGACAAATAAAAACAACAGAAACAGTATAAATCTATAAAGTTAATAGGTACATAGATCGACGTTTGGTTTTGTCTACACCCTTGATTGTCCTATGGAGCAGGACCAGCATGTTTCCAAGCATTCTTAGCCTGAAATTATAAGCTCTAGATCAATATTTTACGACATAATTATACCGTAAAACGGGGTTACTTTGAGAGCTGGGGTAACTTTGATGATAGCTAATCTTGGTATGTTTTTTCGGATTTATTACGCGATACTGATCGCAGCCAAAATTTTGTTTGTTCTGTTGGCCAGACTGACAGATCGGCCATATTTTGCTGGAGCGTCGACGAGAAGTTGTTGTCGGAACTATATAAAATTATTAGTTAAGGTTTAGTGTCAAAAAGGTTGGAAAAAATTGTCTGAATAACTTCAGTGGCACAGGCGTAAGTATTATTGTTTGATTTGTAGTTTTTCACTGTTTTAATTATACGTTTCTTTAAGATTTAGAGCATGTTTGCATTTTTGGTTATGGTCGCCATTTTATTTTGCACGAATACTTTAAGTTCATCGGGGCTACATTGATAGGATATACGGGGCGACTTTGATAGTTATCAATTTCACCCCAATGGTTGTTGTACCCAGACTTACAGAAGTAATGTACAAATAATCAATTTAACCCCATTTGTTGCTTTTGTTTTAGTTGCCTCATGGTTCGCACCTATAAAAAGACTGCGGGTACCCGCAATTATAAAAATTACACAGAGGAGGCAATGGAAGAAGCACTAGAAAAAAGAACAAACAGCGAATTATCTATTAATGCTGCTTCACTTCATTATAAAATTCCGTGTGGGACACTTTATAATAAATATAAAGGATTACACGGAAGAACGCCTGGTGCCCAACCAATTTTCATGCACAATGAAGAAATTGCAATATTACGTGCTGCGGCTACATGCGGTGCTTTATTTTCTTATAAATTAATAAAAACTATATGGTTTATCTTGTTTGTTATTATTGTAGTACCTACCCACTATCAAATTCGCCCCTTAAATCAAAGTAACCCCAAAAATGTTCAAATCGCATTATTACCTTAACGACAACTTCCAAAAAACAATTTATTTTTGATTTTTGTCGTATAACGGGGTGTCTTTGCGATGGAATAAATAAAAGAGTGGGTAACAAAGTAGCCCCACTATCAATATAATTTTGATAAGTACCTAAGTTTTTTTTTTTTTTTTTTTAATATTCCGAAATTTGTATTTTTTTGTTGCAATAATGAATTTACGTAATGAGTCTACATTACAGTTTTTTTTTTACATTTTTATCGTTGAAATTGCAAGCATAGCGTCCATTTAAAATAAAAAATTAATCAATGTCACCCCGTTTTACGGTACACCTCGGATGTTATGCCCTACTCTGTTCGAACATTGTATATGCAACATCATTTTGGAGATTATACGCGTTAAAACCTTTTCTTAGGGTAAAACGATTTGACATTCTAATGAGGTTTATGTGTCGAATAAATGGATGTTCACACCGAAATCCTAGCAATTAAGTACCTATAGATAATGAGATATCAGTGTAAAAAGTAACGTTTCGACCGCGCGGCCACGTACTTTTTGTTATAGACAGATTTCTTATAACTAAACTTTAGTAGTAGGTACCGATTTATTGCTTTAGTTAGTTTTCAAAAATTTCAAAAAAAACCTTTTTCTTGTTACGTTTTACAGGTATGAAGTCTTAAGCTTTAAAGAAATAATCAACAATAAAGAAACAACAAGTGGACGATTGCGCCTTGCGGCCATAAATTCCTAGGTGTACCTACATTTCGTAAAATATTGATCTAGAGCTTATATTTCTTTTTTCGTCAATTTTGGACAAATTTAGCCTTCAATTGACAAAAAGAATTAAATCTCTAACCCAAGTAGTTGCTGAGATATCCATATTCTCCATGCCTGCGAAATCCTCGTGTATGTTTGGATAACTTGGTGGAGCCATCGTAACGCACACAAATGCAGGGGGTAAATAAAAACGAAACTGATTGGAATTTTCATGTTATTTAAATATTATCTGTAGCAATGAAGAACACCATTTTTTTAATCAATTAATTTTCTTTTAAATTTATGCTTTGTGAGAAACTATTAATATTGTACGTAAGTGAAATTCCCAATAAAAGTTTCGTTGTGATTTACCCACCCCTGCATTTCTATCTACCTCGTTTTACGGTACCCGCCTCTTCAAACTTTTAAACTTAAAAAAATAAATAGCGGCCTGCTTGAATCATCACCATCTGCCTAGCCTTTTCCCAACTGTATTGGGGTCTGCTTCCAGTCAAATCGAATTCAGCTGAATTACCTGTATTTAACGTAAAGCGACTGCTTATCTGACATCCAACAAGGTAGATGCATCTTGACAAGACTGGTGTCTTATTTTCTAGCATCTGACATTCCGTATCGACTGCTAAAAATGACAGCCGGGACCAACGACTTAACTTGCTTTCCGAGGCACGGAGGAGTCTCGGTAGGTATGTTAAGATGATCACCATCCACATACCGACCTCGGCAAGCGTTGCTTAACCTTGGGGATCCTTGCGGCTGATATAGGTAATTTAGCCACGAGGTCCTCTAAGCGGCCTGCTTGAATGGCTTTGTTAATTTGTTCAACCTGTTTAGCCAGCGACGTCGCTGCGACTGGCTCACCGGTAGAACGTCTTCTGGTATCTCAGGAAAATCTGCTGGCAAGGTTAGGCTGCAACCAGAAAATAAAACAATTAATGATTTGAAATCGGATTTTCAATTTTTTTTATTGCATGGCAAACAAGCTGACGACGTCGGCTATCGCCGTGGTAACTGCCGCCTCACATTGAACTGTTTATGATCAATTCATACTAGCGCAGAGTCGAAGCGCATCGAAGCGTCAATCTGAAACGTAACCGCAAATTCACCCTTATCTCCACAATGTAATGCACATATTTCTTCTGAGATAAAAAGAACATGCACGAATTCGCGCATTCGACAGAAAACGCGTCTGCGCGGAAGTTATATCTCAGAAGAAATATATGCATTACATTGGGGAGATAAGGGTGAATTTGCAATGTTAAGTTTCAGATTGACGCTTCGACGCTCTTCGACTCAGCGCTAATACGAATTGACTCTTATTGTGTTTGTAAAGGAAGGTTTGACTTTTCTAGACGAGCTCCTTCAAAAAGACAACGATTTTCATTTCAAGAATGCTCTCGAATTGCGACCTTATACCGTGAAGCAAAAGGCGGCTTCTACCAAGTGGACATCGAAATTGCAAGATATATGTATATTAGGTATACAAGAAATAAAATAGCTAGGTACGAACTCGACAGTGTCTTTTTCTGGTAGTATAATATCCGGGTAACACCTGAGTATCCCCTGCGATGATTTCCCCGACATGCTTTTCGCGGAAGCGCCACCTTGGGACGACTTGACATGTCCCTTAGAAGACCTGTGTGTCATATTAAAGGAGTTTAGTTTGAAATGTGATGTCACTTTTTTAATGAAGGTTCAAATACCTTTAAACTTTAAACACTTTAAATACCTATTAGGTATTTTGAGCTAGATAAATACGGTGTTTCCCAGCTCAATATCGTGAACCAGGTAAGTGCAGCTACGACCAATGTTTTCAGGATAATACTTAAGTATAAAGCATTGCGTATTGCAGATCAGCCCGATTCTGAATAGCTACCACCATCCTGCCCTCCCGAACTTAAAGTGCAGTAACGGAAAACACGAAAAGTTTAGAATCAAATTAATTAATTAATATTAATTAAATAATGAATATCTTGGGAAAACTCACACACGGTCATCCGATCCCAAACTAGGCAGAGCCTGTGCTATGGCAACCAGACAACTCATAAACATACTTATATTATTTCTTATCTATGTAAATACATAAATATTATAGACAAATTACACCCAGACACAGAACAAATGATCATGCTCATCACACAAAGATTTGTCCTGGGTGGGAATCGAACCCACGACCTCCGGTTTAGCAGTCAGGGTCACTAACCACTCGACCAACAGGCCAGTCGAATCCAATATAATAGAAATATATATTTTTTATTTGAGATGAGTTTGCTCTTGACTCTAGTCTAGGTCATCGATGACAGAGACAATGTTGACGTTGGAGCGAGCTTGCCCAGAAGAAGCCTGTTCACTCTAATTTTGAAGAGATTAGGGCTGTATGCGTTCGGAAACACAGACGCAGGCATAGAGTTCCACTCCTTTGCTGTGCGCATTATAAAAGACGTTTGAAAACGTTTAGTGCGAATTGGTGGAATAGAGACAAGGTAGGGAGGGTAACTTGCAGTGCGTCTAGATGTTCGATGGTAGAAGGGGGCCGGTGGGATGAGGTCGTGAGTTCTTGGACTCTCTCCCCGAAGTACAATCTGTAGAAGACCGACAAACAGGTAACCTTGCGGCGATGAGCCAAGCTGTGAAGCTTTGCATCCACCAGTTTTACGTCGCCAATGAGCCTCTTAGCTCTACGTTCCACCGAGTCAAGCGCGGCAAGTTGGTATTTAGCTGAGCCATCCCAAAGGTGGCTGCAATACTCCATGCAGGATCGGACTTGTGCTTTGTAAAGGGTTAAAAGCTGTCCAGGCGTGAAGTATCGAATCACTCTATTTAGGATGCCCAGCTTTTTGGCCGCAGTTTGGGCTTTGTGCTCAATGGTGGCGCCGAAGTTGAGACTGGGTGTCAACTCCATGCCTAGGAGCTCGAGCCGATCGGTTACAGGGACAGATGTACCCCGAAAAGTAGGAGCTAGGTGGAAATGACTCCTTTTTGCGGTAAAAAGCCACGCTTGTGTTTTGGTGGCCAGATTGTTATCACCCCACTGGGAGACAAGGCTTAAGGTCAAATTTGTCCGCTCTACCATGGCCTTTCTCAAGGAACGGACCTCTTCCCCGCTGGTTTTTGCGCTGGACAAGTATCTCTCTGAAACCGAACTGTCATCTGCGTACCCAACAATACCAGGCTGAAGCAGGTCATTGATGTGTAGCAGGAAAAGAGTTGCAGAGAGAACAGACACCCCTGTGGAACTCCGGCATCAATAGCCATGAGGTCAGAGGAGCAGCCGTCAATGACTATTCGGATCTACCGTTCATTAAGGAAGTCTGATATCCAGGTACAAAAATCAGCTGGGATGCCTTAAGCAAGAAGCTTGCTGAGTAAACTTGCGTGCCAGACCAAAGGCCTTCGAGATATCAAGCGATACAGCAAGTGCTTCTCCGTGTTTCTCGATGGCTTCGCCCCAGCAGTGCGTGACATACACAAGAAGATCGCCAGTTGACCGTCCCCGGCGAAAGCCATATTGACGGTCACTGAGGAGATCATTGTCTTCAAGGTAGGTCAGCAACTTACTGTTCAGCACCCTTTCCATAACCTTGCATAGAATGGAGGTAATGGCGATCGGTCGGTAATGAGCAGGGTCTGCACGGTCGCCCTTTTTCGGCGCATGTTGTACATTCGAAGCTTCCAGCATTTTGGAACCGTTCTTTTTTCAAGAGAGAGGCGGAACAAGCGTGTCAACACAGCATACAGTTCAGGCGCACACTGTCTCAACACTCTCGCTGGAATGCCGTCAGGCCCGCTGGCCTTGTTCACGTCTAGACTGCGCAATAAGTACTCTTCGGACCTCTTTAATGTGAACTGCGATCTCCGGCATCGAAGAGTCACAACGAGGTACAGTTGGTGGTTGTTTAGAGCCAGCGTCCAGTCGTGAGTTGCTAGCAAAGAGAGATGCAAATAAATTTGCTTTCTCACTTGCAGAGTGAGCCAGCGAGCCATCAGGTTTCAGCATTAGTGGTAAAGTGGGCCGACAAAAATTCGTTTCAACCGCTTTCGAAAGGGACCAGAACTGTTTACTACCTGGAGGGTGTGATGCTAGTTTGGCCACGATACGTCCGACATGATCAAAACGTGCCCCACGTAGAACTCGCTTGCAGAACTTGGCGGCAGAATTTAAAGCTCTTTTCCTCGCGCGAACCCTGCGTGGTCTAACTTTTCGGTTGCGGGCCTGGATCCAGGCTTGGTAGGCAGACTCTTTTCGGGCCTGAACGTGGGTGCATTCTGCATTATACCAAGGCCAGGATTTGTGACCGAGCGGGATCTCGGAGAATCGGATACAATATTCCATCCCCTGCCGAATCTCGTCCACAATCACTTAAGCACAACACGCTGTTGCACAACACAACACTTTAGGTTCGGGAGCGCAGCATAAAGTTTGTATAGTGTTCTCATACAGGTGTGTCATGCTTGACAGAGGCAAAATTTACAAACTCCTTTACGGGCCGTCGGGTAAAACAAATGTTCAAAAATGAATTTGCCACAATGACGGCCATATAGGTATGTAGGCACTACTGCTTCGATAACTACTGCAGGTTCCTTAGATATTTAAAAAAAATGGTGTGCGTTGACTAATAGAGGCAGACTATTGTACAATAAAGTTGAAATAGGTTAATAAATACTAACTCTAAAACCTTAGATTTGTCACCTAGTAAAGCGGGCAGATGGATAGGATGCAGCATTGTGTCAAATGACGGGCGGCGCATGCCAATGAGACCCACTGTAATCTTCGATTTCTGCAAGTCTTCCTCTGAACCAGCCACGACGAGATATAAATAATTAAGTCGGGGTGTTATACTTAAAAAAAAAAATGAAAAAACGTATCCAATAATTTAAAAAAACGTAGACTTTAGGTATACATACAGGGTTTCAGAAATGTTTTGTTGATTGTTTCTTTACTGTACCTTTGTCACCGTTAAGTTGCAGACCCCGTAAGATTGTAATAAATCTTGGTTAAACTATAATATTTCTTGACATATTATGAAAAAAATCGTTTTGCAAACAATAAATGCCATCCAAATTCAATAGTATCCAATATATCCGTGTCTTATTTAAAAAAAATAGTTTACAATTTCACGCGATATTTTACAATATTACGGCGTTTGCCATTTTCCGGTGACACCTATATCAGATACAGATATCCGATTTACAGTAAAGAAACAATAAAACATAATTACTATACTTACTTACTATATAGACTAAAATGTTCCAAACAAATATCTTTCCGCTTGTAACTGTATCAGACTGCTTAGTCTGATACAGTTGTTGGTCAAATCTGTGATTGAACTAAAATAAATGCAACATGACCTTTAAATATAACTATGACCTTCATGAACAACAGGGTATTATAGGTAGGCAGGTCATAAATATGTCACATATGTAACGTAAAATTTTACTATAAATAATTACCTATAATACTCGTTTCGCACGTAATATTTATTTGAATATCATATTTATTTTATATTCAAGATTTTGTATGATAAAAATTGTACTTGTCGCATAAAATTAAACCAAAATATACCTTTTAGGTTGTAGTTTTTTTTATCTTCAAACTTCACTAACGTTAACGATGCTGTAACATTACTACAGGTACCTACGTCAAAACATTCGTGCTAGGCCCTCAGTTTATTTTTGACCATAAGTAAGGCGCTGCAGGGCTTCGCGCCCACACGCCTGTCGAGGATAAACTATCTGGGTTTAAAGTGGTACCAATTTAAGGAACATTCCAAGGTCAAATTACTATTCGTCGAGTTTTCTCCGGCTGGCCTCATCAACCTGAATAATGAAAAACCAGTCCGGAACGGAACGAAGGCAAGCAACTTCACAACCGCTGGCCAGGGTCAAATAGAAGTGTGTGGTGTGTGTCCTTTACGTCAGCCTAGTGAATCATTTTCAATTTGGAATTACTGTGGAGCAGGGATGCTCGTTAGGGAGGAGCTCGTGGCTAAATAATAAAAATCGCACGGGTCGATCTTCAAGGTTAAGCAACGCTTGTCGAGGTTGGTCTTTGGATGGGTGACCATCTTAACATACTGATACTCCTCCGTGCCTCGGAAAGCACGTTAAGCCGTTGGTCCCGGCTGTCTTTGGCTGAATTTCACGCGATATTTTACAATCTTTCGGCATTTGCAATTTTACGGTGACCTTCCCACTCAGAACCATGTCGGATTATGAAGAAGACCCGGTGCTTCGCATCCCTGCCACCCATGATGCGACATATATATGTTGGACTGATATTAAAATGGAATTAATTAATTTTCCTTACGTTTCATACTTGACAACTCCCAATCCCATCAGACGGTAATCTATCGGCCGATGGCAGAACACCTCGTTTATCAGTGGGGAGCGAGTGTTGAGCTTCTTCTCGTAGAGCACACAAGACCCCAACAACACCTTGCGCTCCTCTGGCGTCATTTGTGCCAGGTATCCCGTTTTATATGTGTGCTCCACTGGGTTAAAGATTTCCGACTTAAATACACGATGGCATTCCAATTCTATTTCAATTAAAATATTCAATTAAAAGAGCAGTTTCATTACACACAATGAGCAGTTCGGTAAATATAAAAATATAGTTAACCGTTACAAACCAATTTGACGATAGTTTTTTCGTCCCAGAGCCAAATAAACAATTTGAACGGACATATGCATAAACGTTTCAAATAATCGTGCATCTTTATCCGATAAAGACCGTCGTTTTTTGTTCGAACCCATATGATGGAATTTTTTCATGTCTGCTCCACCTAAATACAATAAATAACAAATTATGAAAATCCATATAACCGAAACGTGAAGTTGTTTAGAAGTAACTTACCAATAAGCAATACAGAATATAATCCATATAACTTAAACGTGAAGTTGATTAGAAGTAACTCACCAACAAGCAATACAGAATATTCCTTAGCCACTAAGAGTCTTAGATCAGACAAGTTTCGCCGGAAGTCGTTTTCCAAAATTTCGCAGTTATTGGTTCTTATTTTTGTTGAGCGCTCTAACATGCGAAAGGCCATTTCATCTGCTATCTGAGAAAGTGACACTCGTTTGCAAGACATTTCAAACCAACCTGTGGTCGCACTTGAAAGAATCGCTTATTGGGTCCCATTAAACTTAGCTCATTGCGACCAAGACGAAAATTGGGAGATGAACTTGACTCCTACCGGAAGAATTGGCTCGCTGTGGCAGAGGGCAGACGTAGGTGGAAATGGAGAGCGAGGCCGTAGTCCATCAGCAGTATCTTCCGGTTATAGAAGTGGGAACTCTTCTCGATTTATTATAGGAGCTCGTCAGTGTTCACTTCGGCCGGTGAAAATGAGTAAGAGATGCGGAACCAGGTTATAAAGCCATATAGTAATACGTGAACGCAATTTGTTTACGATTTCAGGGTAGATACTTATATAAATGGTTGTAAAATTAGGTTATATTAGTACCTGTGAGTAGTAAGCACAACAAAATATGAGTGCTCTAAGGAATCTTTCAGTGGTTGCTAAGTGCAGCATATCAATTAGCATTGGGCTCAATATGTGGATGGGTGCAGTATAAATTGCTATATCTTTAATATCCTGAAAGAAGATTAAAAACCATTTATTTACATTAAAAAAAGCAAGAGAATAAAATCTGATTGGCATCTTAATACCCATCCATTTTTATATCTTTTCAAGTTTCGGCACACAATTTGACTGGAATATATTGTACAGTACAGGTCAAAAGTGCAGTCAATCTCATAAAGCAATAGTTTAACACTTCGGTCAGTTAGACCGACTTGCTTTTAATAAGAAACTTCAAAGTTGTAGACACACACACTTACATTCCTTTGCAAATGATTGTATGTCATAAATTCAACCATTGGGGCATATGGTATGATAGCTACCTTACTAGTAACTGTATTAGGTTAAATACGTTCATGTGTAGTGAGTCGCGGTTTCGAATCTCACGCCGTTTTTTTTTTTTTTTTATTCATTCATGAAACAATTCACATTGTGTTTGAATTATGTAGTAAGTACATTAATTAATTATTTACAGCTAAAAATAATACATTATGGGTTTGTACAGTAAATAACACAAAAAATATATAAACAAAAATAAAACAGTCAATAACATATGATAAAAGTATTATGTCACATGATTATAAATGTATTCAAAAAGTTTAATAATGCGATGAATATATTTTGATGTCATAATTAAATGGTAGGTACAGAAAGGTCAATTACAAAAAAAGTCAACTACTTATTTATCATCATTTGTCTCCAATTCAGATAGCGAATATAAACATTTATTTAACAGGAATGCTTTAAATTAGCTTTGAAAAGAGTACCCTTGTAAATCAACGATCTTAAGTCAGTAGGCAACCTATTAAATAATTCTACTGCTTGGTATTTCGAGCAATGTTTGGCAATATTGAATTTAGGTGCAAATTTGTTTTTTATAACTTTTCTTCTAGTGTTCTCTCTAATTTCACGTCCTTCTTCTGACTCGTGTTCACGTATGTATTTTGCAAAGTGGCTGAGTAGTACTAACACTTATAATTTTTTTAAAACATCTTTACATGACTTTTGTTGTGGGATTCTGACAATCGTTCTTAAATGTGATAGTTTTTTAATGTTTTAAAAATAAGTCGGATAATCACGCTATTGACTAGTTCCCCGTTATGTAAGTCTCGTCAACTGAACTCGAAAATTTTAGTATTATACCCACAGAAACCTAAATAAATAAATGATTTAGGTAGACAGACGCAGTTATCTCCTTCACCGCGACTAAATAGACGTTGTTGGTTGGTTGTTATTGTGGGTTAGTAACGTGTGTTTAATCTAATATCGGTGAATGTGAGTATTATGATTTAATTATTTTATCAAACATTTATCTAATTATAGTATAACTGCTGATCCTTCTAGTTATTTTTTTAAACGTTTTATTACAGCGACTTATGGCTAATGTCATAAGGTCTAAACTAGATAGAATGTAAATAACACAATACTTAAATTGCGGCCTTTCTATTTTAAATATTATTTTGTTTCCAAACAGTAGGTAAATCATATTACTATTATGCCTAGAAGCCAAACAGTACTCCTTTTTTTTGTTTTGGGGAATTACTGTGAGTTGGTAGGTCAAAGATAATTATGAGGAAGAGTGCATTGCCAGTAGAAAGCGAAGTGGAAGACCCCAGTTCATACAAGAGGCGCGACGATGCCACATAGAAATACCTATGAAACAAGTGGTTTTATACCGACCATTTTGCCGAATTATTCGACACGTCTTTACGAACCGTGCGCCGCGCCATGCACTCCGCACAGTAGGTTTGCATCATCGAAAACCGGCTCAAAACCATATTTGACGGAAAAACATAAAGAAGAATAATGGGTGTTATTTAAAGTATTCAGTTTAAAGTAAAAAAATGATTTTAGTAATATTAAAATGATATTGTGTCATATCTGGATAATTTTGAGGTTTAGTTTCAATCTTCTTTTTATAATGAAATAAAAAAAAAAAATGAATAGGTACTTAAGCTATATCCTCACTTAGTCCTAGTATCCTAAATACGATTTGTTAACTTTGTGGTTTGAGATAGGCAACTTAACTTTAAAACAAGCTCACTCGCAGTAGAATAAAAGTAGTATTACTGAGTAATTTACTTGTATTGTGACAACGAGTCTACACTTGTTATATTTACATGGGTAGATTTGCATAGATTTGCTAGTTGTGTTTTGTTAGAGTACTCACACACAGTAGTAATTAAAGCACAATGTTATTATATTACTAAGGCACAATATTTTAAGCCTGATTGTCATAGTTTACTATGTTGTTATGACAGTTAGTTTTAATTTACTTTACTTTTCTGTTTGTTTTGTGCGAGTCCCAAATAAATATTTTTCTTTCTTTCTTTGACTAATAAAAAATATTATTACATTATTATTCTCGTTTATCAATTTATAATCTAATAATAACATAACGCATGAAGATTATTGTTGAAAAACAAAGTAAAAGTCTTATCCCAGACATACGTGTTTCGTAATCCTATAGGTACCATATGTTACCAGCTATCAGATCTTATTTTCAAGTTGTTAATTTTGGTAATGCTAGGAACCGATCAAGGCATTCGTAGTTACATAATCTGCGTGTGTGAAAAAGCGACTAGCTAGATGTTTTTTGTTTCGTTCGACGCCAGTGTGAATTCTGAGGTGTGCGTTCTGTGTTCATACATCTCTTACACACACAGAAGCATATACGGCCTGTACCGCGTGTTCCCAGCAATACAAACCTTAACATGCGCCTGCACTTCTGGCCTTTGACTGTACATACATATGTACATATATAAATACAGAATGGAGGTAATGGTCTTGATTTTCGAATATCTTAGCAATAATAATTTCCTAGAAGACTTTACGTTTGTCTTAGTGTCCATCTATCTACACACTTAATACTACTACTATATAAGTATCATCGTTATGATGTATACTCATGTATACTCATGTTATGATGTATACTCATGTTTTACAATAAAAATATATTCTATTCTATTCTATTCTATTCTATCGTGCGCCGCAACTTTACTGAAAAATTAAAATGGCGATGGGTGACTATAGGTACCTATCTACCGGCTTTTTAACAAAAAAACGTTTAAACCTCTTAACATACCTGTAAGGTAACCAAATCTGCTTGTCCCGGTTTTATTTTTCTTTGGTATCGTCGCTTAAAACGAAGCTAAGTAGAAAATGAAAATAGGTTAAGGAAATTGATTGTTGTTTACATTTGTGAAACTGCAGTGCGATTCTGTAAACATCTCACGGTGAAAACATAGATGAAGTGAACATGAAGTGAGCTGTCAGTCTATACAAACAAGATGGAATGACAGTTCACTTCACGCTCACTCCACTAAGTTTGCACGATGAGACGTTGTCCGAATAGACCGGCTGGTTGCCTCGTTGACCATGAGGTCCCAAATTCGATTCTCGAATTAGGCAGTGTTATTGGATTTACCCACCTAGAATATCTGAATTTAGTAGCAGGGCGGAGTCTGGATTTTGTGCCCGGCTGATTATAATAGGTTCGCTCCCTATTACATAGGATCTGACATAATCTGCCTCACCCTTTAAGGAATACTGACATGATTTTGTGAAGGAATGTTATATTTATTGAAGGTTCAATTCTAACCTGTTCAATTAAGTCAATATCATCTCTGAACTCGATAGCCCCAGTAGGTGCCTTGGATGTTATTTGAACAGCTTCTATTGTTACTGGAGGCAGATCACTGAAAGATAACGGAAACCGCTAATGAATAAGTATGTAGATTAATAATACAATCGGAAGCAATGCCAGTGCAAAACCTGTATCTGTAAGCTGGTCTCTCAATCAACATGCATTAACACCAAATACGTCTGTATTGTATGTACTTTAGCAGTGTAAAAATCTCACAAAGAAATTGAAACATCCAAACACAGTTCGGCTAACATATATTTTATCGTTCAGAATTTGTAATGCAAGTGGTTGGTCTGTGGATGGGTGACCATCTTAACATACCGAGACTCCTCCGTGCCTCGGAAAGCACGTTAAGCCGTTGGTCCCGGCTGTCATTTGTAGATCTTTGGCAGTCGTTACGGATAGTCAGAAGCCAGATAATCTGACACCAGTCTTGCCAAGGAGTACCGTGTTACCCAGTTAATGGGTTGTAGAGGTCTGGTAGGCAGCCGCTCAACGTAAAATACTGGTATTCAGCTGAATCCGGTTTGACTGGAAGCCGACCCCAATATAATTGGGAAAAGGCTAGGCAGATGATGAATTTGTAATGCAAGTCCAAAAAAACATACCCATGCAAAAAACATACATATGTATGCAAACATACATATACGTACAGTACAGTCGACTGCAAGTCCATAGTACGTACCTCCTGTTTTCATGCTAGTAGTTTAAGCGTTACTACTGACATGCGGTTAAGTATACCTATCATCATCTGCCTAGCCTTCTCCCAATTAAATTGGGGTCGGCTACCAGTCAAACCGGATTCAGCTGAATACCAGTATTTTACGTGGAGCAGCTGCCTATCAGATCTCCACAACCCATTAACTGGGTGACACGGATACTCCTTGGCAAGACTGGTGTCAGATTTACTGGCTTCTAACAATCCGTAACGACTGCCAAAGATTTACAAATAACAGCCAGGATTAACGTCCTTTCCGAGGCACTGAGGAAACTCGGTATGTTCAGATGGTCGACCCACGCGGTTGATATTCTTTAGCCACGAGCCCCTCTAAGTATACCTATAATAGAGAAAAGAAATAATTGACTAGCTTTAATCCGAGTCTGCGTGAAAGTCAGAAATGATCCCACAGAAAAGTCGCGTCACTATAGTCGCCATAAAGCTTGACGGTTTAAATAGTAAAGGCAGCGCCGTCCGAACGCTTGCTAATAAATGCTTACGCGGTCACCATACAAGAAACACAACATTTTTAATGTCTAGCGCAAACGACCGCTTTCGAAGAAAGACCACCACGTGGCGAGTTTGCTTCGGTATAGTCGGGCCCACGCCGGACCCAATTGTAACCAAAGAGTATACTAGCTTTTGCCTGCGACTTCGTACGCGCATAGATATCCCGTTTTTTCCCGCTCCAGTAAGAATTTCGAGAAATGCTCTCTTACGCTCCCCAAGGAACCTACATGCCAAATTTCAGCTTTCTACGATCAGTAGTTTCGGCTGTGCGTTGTCTGTCAGTCAGTCAGTAATGGAAGCATTTTATTTTATGTAAGTATTAGGATAGTGATTGTTACGTCAGAAAAGCGCGCGGTTAGAAAATGTGCGAACTGTACCTACCTCACAAACACCAATGCCTGTGTATGCTCATCCCACGCCCAGTGACCATCCTCGTACATCCCTCCAAAAGCTTCATCTTCTTCTTCTTGAGCCATCTTTATTTAAGATAAAATATAACGTAGTAAACTTTGTTACGGATTTTTCCAGACGTATAACATGTCTTCACTTTTCTCAATTGACGTGTCTATTGCTATGCCCCTGGTGTCAAATGTCATTTGAAATATTTAAAAAGTCAATTCCATAAAGTTTTGTTTTCTACTTTCAAAAACGTCGTCTGCTGAATAGGAATGCTCATTTTGTGTGAAGTTCAAGCAATACTCTATGCCAAGTAAAGTAAAGAAACCAATATTGAAAACTTGTAATAGATTCAAGAGTATAACAGGATTGCCATTCAATGTGGCATTGCTGCCAGCGTTTTGGGCACTTTTTCCGTCGATAGCGATTTTGACGAATTTTTCACCCAATGAGTTCTTCTCCTCCTGTTTTTAATCCCGCTTGTACATATATATTTTTTACATACCTACTATGTGTAGCATGGAGTTATTAACTCCGTACTCGATTGTGCCTTAAGCGCGACGATTGGCGAGAATAAACGCCACGTCAGCGATTCCCGCCAAACTTAGTGGACTCGTGACCGCGAAAAAGCAAACAACTTTTCCGCGAGACGCTTTGTTCTATTTTTCAATTGTTTAACTTTTTTTGTGAATTGTTTGTGCCCTTTTACTGTTTTTTCTTATACACCCTTTATATTTTTTTACCTCTTGATAAAGCGCCGAACTCATTCAATAGCCCATAAAATCATCCCTAAGAAACACACTTACATATGTTAATTTATAGTCTGGACCTATATCTGTAAATAAAAAACGAAGCGTTTCACAAATAAAACCATGTTCAAAAACATGTCAAAGCCGAAATTCTAGAAATATGCAATAAGTACCTACACCAAACTAATTGAAGATTTTTACTGATTTCTTCCCTAAGTAATTGAACCAGATTGAATACTTAGCGAGCCCTGGCTCAAACTGTACTTAGCACCGAGTGTAAATATCGCGAAGCAGCGGGGTGCATCTAATAAAGTTGTTCTTCAATAGACGAGAGGGTACTTAGTATCGAAAAGCTCAGCTACAACTAAGAGCATAAACATGTTTTATTAGAGAGCTGTTATTGTGACTGTCTGTTCAATCTATCGACTGTATATTTTTCTTTCATTTATTTTACTTTTCCTATCGATAAAGTTTCAGATTCAGATTCAAGGCATTATAAAAAGTTTCAATTAGGTGTATTTCATTTCATTACACACAAACAGATGCAGGAAGTAGGTACACTACGCGCTTTGTTCAGGTTCACCCCATAACCCGAACAAGCCACGTAGTCCACCTGCTAGGGATTTTGTATTTGGGTATTACACGTAGGTACCTTGATTCAACTCAAAACAAAATCCGAAGAGCACCTATAAAATTGAGCTGAATTAACTTCACCGCATCAGATAGCACTATAGCGCTTTACAAGCGTAACTCAAATCGGAAACTTTTAAAACAGATGTACACAACACTAGCATCCAATGTCTTTCCCATCCGCTTTGCGAGCTCACGTAGCACAGTTTACGTCCGTGGAACACCGGTTTATGACCCTGGAGTAGATTGAACATCGCTCCCGGCCAAGGATTATACCCGCTCGAAACGTGCTTCCCGACGAATGGGTATGCTTCATCCCTGTATCAACACCGAGTAGCTTTTGATTTCATCGAATGCAATCGACTCGCTCTTTATTAAATTTCCCTGGCTTTTAACCTAGATATTCTGATGCAATAATATCTAGTTCATCAGCGGAAAATGCTGGAGGTATCTACTAAGGAAATTTATATGGAACGGCAGCGGCTGTTATTTTTTTTTATCGTGGAGACGTATAAGTGAACTTGAGTGTCCTATGGTTCAACTTTTTCAGTACCTACATTAGTACCTATAAAGTACCTATCATTGGATCTTTCCAACAGTGCTATCCCACACAGGACGTAAATACAATTGGCGAAATGTTGGCGCTTAACCGTTCGGGAAACACATGGGTTATGTTCTGTTACAAAATGTTTCAGAACCTACATCATAGTTTGTTTTGACGTCATAATAAATGAATGAAACTACAGCTGAGTTTCCATTTCAGTGGGAATGAAACAAGCGAAATGAAATTGGAAAGAATGTTCATCGAGTTAGAAATATGTTCGGTTTACCAGTTACACATTCGTTCACTTTGTTTGCTCCGCCAACTGTTAGTGGATCGACATACCTACCACCTGGATATGAATGCTGAAACTACTGGTTTATAACTTGATAGCTTTGGGCTTTTACATGACATTTTTAATATCTATCTATAGTAACAGTGAACATTTTTATCAGATATCCAATATGATAATATTGGGTATTTGACTGGTTTATTTATTTCATTTCTCAAACGCTAGGAAAAGACTAGACGTTTTGGGTGAAAATGAGACATAGGTATTTTAAGTTCAGACATTTTTGTTTTTTTTTTTAAACTTTGCTCCACACTATTTCTTCTGTGTCAAAATCAAAATCAAAAGTCATTTATTCAAATTGGGCTGAGTGCCAGCACTTTTTGAACGTCAAAGTTTTACTTGAAGACAGTCCCCCAAAACGCCCGCCCGTCACCACTTCCTAGTGTTTTAGCTGGGAAGAAGCAGTGGCGCAACAAACTCCCCAGCAAAGCAGTGTGGGTACGTTTACAAACATACAAAGTCACATACACATACAGCCAGACCCGGAACAACTATCTGCAGGCCATACAAATATCTGTTCCGCGCGGAAATCGAACCCGAATGCATTTCGTTTTGGGGATTATACTCACATCTTACAAAGCACTTGTTACAAACCTAGGCAGAAACAGATTTTAAAATATGAGTGAAATATGACTCAATGTACCTATACACCCTATTTATGAGAAACCACTTCAGCCCAACACTAATATTATTTTCTTTGAAAATAAATACAAACGGCAAATAATTAATTAACTGCAAGTGCCCTCAGCACATTTTGGTAACTTAAGTTATGCTTGTATTAATTACTTTGTTTCGGGCCTCTAAAAGCTTCGGGTGGCGAGCAGTAAAACCCGTGGGCCGCAGGTGCTGCGCTATTACAAAGTAAATGTTTCATATCAAACAGTTTTTATTGTTTTCACTAACAGACCGAACTATCATCTCTATCTACCGATATATACAGGGTGTAACAGAAATAACGATATACCTGAAAAACAGTCAATTGTGCTCATAATTATGAATAACTTTTGCGATGGGTCCACAGTTCCAATACATTTATATATGTATTTATGTCCGTGACTACCGCAGGACCACCGACGCCAATCGCTTCCATATTTGGTAAATAATTAGTACTCAATTGGTACTTATTGGTACCCAGTTAATGGGTTGTGGAGGTCTGGTAGGCAGCCGCTCCATATAAAATACTGGTATGCAGCTGAATCCGGTTTGACTGGAAGCCGACCCCAATATAGTTGGGAAAAGGTTAGGCAGATGATGGTACTTATTGGTACTCGAACAACATAATTGGTACCTTAGACGTTTTAGAGACAATCGACTTTGAAGCAGCAGGACCACCATGAGCACTGAAAAAGAGGGCATGCTGCAGCTGTTCTAAGTATACAAATAATTTGTACCCAAAAATGTAATTAATTTCGTAAAAAAATCAGAACTGAAACATTTTTGTTTACCGAGATATCAACGATGATTACTTTCGCGCGCTCGTTCATCAGGACCACGACTTTCAATATTGATTCCATGTTTTGAGGAGCTTGTCGCTTTCCTCAAACCTACATAGAAAATTAGTAACATTCAAGATAAAATTAGTACCCGAAATTCCAAGTTTGTACTCCAGTAGCTTACGAGATATATCATGCCATTGGTGGGGTGGCGGTAGTCACGGTGTTAAATTTTCATTTCAAGATTTCCCTATTAAAAACTCCGTGATTTTCTCCCAAATTTATACAAAAATGAGTACTCATTAAGAATTTATAGTGACCGAAAATTCAGGTTCCTAAGTGTTGTATTTTAAGAGAAATTAGCTTTCATTACTTTCCATACTAAATCTCCGCGTATAACCCGACCAAATTAAGTTGTCAATGGTTTTGAACTGTTTAGTAGATGATTGTACACTCGTGCACATACATTTATGGATGTCGGAATAATAATAACAGCAGTTCAATATCTGTAATTTTATAAACTATGTACCTAAGTACATATTAAGAAAAAAATAACCTATATACCTCCGTTACCCACGGAATGTGACACCTTTGTTAATGAAGTGGGTAGGTAGTTAACTCGAATAACTGTTTTTCTGTATTGTAAGTACCTACCTTCTGCGTTGTTCTATGAATATTATTAAAGAGCGATAGTATGTCTTATTTAATGATTTCCTACTAATTTACCGCTGTGCAGCAAGCAGTACCAAAGTATTAACAAAATGTAGGTATCTACTAAGCAGCAGAATTTTTCGAGATTTCAGGTTTTTTCCCAGAGTAAAAGTTGTTCATTATGTCGATCACAATGACCCCTTCTTAAGTTTTTCGGTATTTCTGTTACACCCTGTACAAGCATTTAAATCATTGAGCATGTTACGTAGAACATATTTCAGTTTCAACTAAACACTCAATGTTGAAGGAAGTGGAGCGTAAACTATACATAGGTACAGAATTTACTTTGAATGTTTTAATGGTTCCCTGTTAGTAACCGCGCTAATCCCCAACCGTGTGCTAAACTAAGTAGATACTCATTTGATCACATGCCAGAGTGCACACGATCAAAGCAGCGCATCGCAGTCTTATGTGCGATCGTGTGTGACAGCCAATTCAATGAATTAAACACAAGTGACATACATGCTCAAAATTTTATATTTATTCAAGTAAAAATGTATGGCAACGGAGGTTATTCACTCACAACTTTCAGACATGTTTGGTACACTTTACATGTCTGGAAGGAACTCACTCTGTTTTTCCGAAGTTTATATCCAAATGCGGCGAGAAGTTCTAAGTGATTTTATTGTCCATTCTACAAAGTAAAGAAAAAGAGCCAGCACCGATAAGTAGACTAGCACTATGCACTTATTCAGTTTCTTACAACTTCCGTACCTAGGTTCAGTGAGCTGTTTTTCTGTTTTACAATAATCAGTTCGCTCACACAAAGGAAAGCTTAACACTATCTAACTTGACCGTTCCTTTGTTTGTTTGGCCTGTTGTTCAAACTTTATTGACTGTACTTCTTAAATTTACATGTGTACATACTAGTGCGCTTACTGCTCTTATATAGAGACTCGCGAGCATGTCCCGTTTACAACATACACACTATAGCTTTTATCCCGAATTGGAAATAACTTGAGCATTTTATAAGTTTTAAGGTCCGGAGTTGGATGCACTAGTAACATTAACATAACTTTATATTCAGTGAAGCCGAGAGCAAACTTACTTGTGACGTCGTAAATTCTGCCAAACTTACAAACACGTTGGATGGAGATTCCGATTTGCAAGTTATAGCTGTCCATGAATTATAATCATGAATAAGAAATTGAAATATGGAAGATCATAAGTCGCGCGCCGATGAATTTTAAAATTTTTGAGGAAATGCTATTTCTAGGTAGTAGTGGTAAATAACTTGAACTGTGATATTCAAATATTGAGCTTGAATCTGTGTTACGAAATAATCATTTCAATGTTTCAAAATAAAACAGCTCAGCTTCAGACGCGCAAGAGGATTGGCTGTCGTCTAACTCTTAATTCAGCCACAAAATAAGTCCCAATGGAACAAAATAGATTTTTAAATGGTAGGACTTAAACTTTTTTATAATCTCCTTGGATACAAAATTAATGCCAATTGAATAAAAAAAAAATAACAGAGAAAGTAAGACAAGGTCTAGAAATTGTCATTGTCAGGAAATGTCATTTTCTACACCTTTGAAATATGTTTCTAATTATTAGTCTATTTGTAAAACTTCTATTAAATTTTCATAATAATCTTTATTTGTAATTAATTTTAAACATGACAGATGATGAAGATGAAGGTGCTTTTGGTGGTGCGTTTGAGGATGGGCACTGGATTTGGGACGAGGAAACACAAGCATTGTTATTTGTGAGGTAGAGATACCTATAACTACTAGTTCACCTGTAGCAGAGGATAAATAATACTTCTGAAAATATTCCGAAGAGCGTTGGGATGAACGGTTCGTGAGTGAAGACTGCGAATTGGCAAGCATAACGTAGATAGGCCTCAGGCTATTTGGGATTTCATCTGGGTGAGTTTTTAAGTGGGCGTGGATGGCTTAATCCGTTATGAGAAATAGCGAAAGATTCGAAAGGAGTGTCAGAACCGATTTTGATGAAAATTACGGCATCATTGGATTTTTATAAAATTAATCAGTTACTGTTTAAAAAGTACTTTGGTAAAAATGAGCTCTTTCCTTTAGTTTGTACCATGTGCCAGTCCCCAGAATTTTATCCTTATTAGCTACACATTCGTATGGTGTATAATAAAGTGTTGTTTTTTTTTCAAAATCTACCGGTTCGATTCCTGCATACGAAAATTAATGTTCTTAGGCGGGAATCGAACCGGTACTTGATGGAATGGGTGGGATGGGATGGATGATTGTGTTGGAATCGAACCAACGATTTTTTTTCGAAAATGTGATCATGCAGTTTTGATTTCATCAAAACCGAGCCCAAGGCTCCTTTGAGTGTTTTCGGTATTCCTCATAATTACGGGTTTGGCCAATCACACCCACTTGAAACATTCAACTAGTAGGTCTAAGTATATACGTGGTGGCCAGCTGGATGAGGGTACCCGAGGATTGCGTTAAATGACTTGCAGACGTTGGAGAAGCATTGCAAAGGACTGAGATATTATCATGAGCCTAGAAGTGTATAGGCTCATGATGATGCTAGTAAATAAAAGAGTGTTTTATGAATCTTTGCAGTGACCTCCCGCCTGTGGTGGTTGAAAGTATACAGATTCCAACCAAAGCGCCAACAGGCACCATAGAGTTCCGAGACGACGTTGATTTAATTGAACAGGTAATAGTTTTAATTTACCATACTAGCTCCAGTATCGTCAGTCTCGCTTCGACACTTATTTGAGTAATGTAGGCTATTTGAAATTTGAAAAAAAAGTTAGTGTCCTCGTATTAATTTTAATGATTATGTATGAACCTCCTAATTCGAAATAAAAGAATTAGGGCAACCAAATGTCCGCAGTGTTTCATAATATTTCATTGTTGTATTCGACCTATGCGACGTCGATGTGATTTCTAGACAAGACTTTGTCCAGTACTTGTAAAGGTAATATAGCTATGTTATTATTAAGCTGGTTTAGCCGCTTTATACCATTACGTATTTTTTGTTGGATTAAACGTGGCTAAAGTTGTGCGAAAAAATGTTTTCTTTTAAGATTCGCTATCGTCGTCGCTACCAAAGGAAGATGTTACTAGGAGAAGCGGATGTCATTACCCTGCAGGTTAACACTTCTGTTGCTAATAAGTAATGCAAAATAATAAATATACATATTACACACCTTTGTCACCTTGGAGGCATAAACTGGAGACAAATTAAGCTGGTAGGGTATTGTTTTAACATAAATCTTAACTTTCAGGACGTAAAAGATATAGCGTTGTATACTGCACCGATCAATATTTTGAGTCCCATACTTATAAATCTGCTACACATGCCAACTACTGAAAGGTTTCTTAGGGCAATCATTCTTTGCTGCGGCTATTATATACAGGTACGTAACAGTTTTCAAATAGTTATTTGTAGACACACTTGTTTTCATACCAAGATTTTGCCGTGAGATGGCAATGGTCGTACCGACGAAATTTAATAGGTTGCTACAGCTGGATGTCGTGTCGGTACCTACTTCTTATTGTTTCCTGATGGCTCAAACCCGGGGTCTTTAAGTCAAGTGTGAATAGGTAACTTCTAGGCATGCATGGGCGTTGCGGAATTTGTTCGATAGCGTCACCGGCCCTGGATTGCAAAGGGCTTTAGGAGGAACACGGATGGGTTTTAGTCGGTAAGAATCTGACACGCCCTTCCGCTCCCCCAGAGCGGAAGAAGTCATTTTATGATTTCCCATCCTTAAAAAAAAAGGCAAGTGTGGGTGCCGACAGGACTATTTTCAGGGGGTGCATCTTCAAAACTCCGCCGAATAGAACAGGTTTTATATCCCATTCACTCACTTTGCCGTCTTGTGCAGAGAAGCTTGAGTACTAAAGAAGACGGTTGCAAGGGCGAGCGAAGCCAGCTCGAAAATTTGCACATCACCTCAGATGTGCTAGGTACTCTTATATTAGGTATATTCAGTTTTACGAAGAAATTTTTAATTTCATTTATGTTGTCGTTTGTTTATGGAAAGCCAGAGAGGTGTAAGTGCATCCCCTTGTACCCCCTCCCGGCGCCCATGTAGGCAGACATGTGTGCTCCATCGTCGACCAAATTATAGTTATCCATCAGGTGAGATTGTGGTCAAACGCGATTCTTTTATAAAAAAAATACTTCTTTGAAATAATTATATATATGTCACCGGAAAATTGCAATCGCCGTAAGATTATAAAATATTGCGTGAAATTGTAAACTATTTTTTCTTAATAAGACACGGATATATTGGAAACTAATGAATTTGGATGGTATTTATTGTATACAAGACGATGTTTTCATAATACATATATTGAGAAATTATAAACTAACAAAGATTTATTACAATCTGACGGAGTCTGCAATTTTCCGGTGTAGATTATACCATACATAATTGTTTTTAAAATTCAATTAGATCGCAGATGAAATGGCAGAGCGTATGATTGCGCTCCAAACAAAAGTCAGAACTCCGGGTTGTGAACATATCGAAAATATTTTTCGTGATAACTTGGCTGACCTGAGAGCCGTGGTTGCTAAAGAATATTGTACCATGCTTCTTGGTACGTATATTACTGAAACTTATTTGGTTTTATGTATCGAAGGTTAACCGTCAAGACCTTTTTTTTTTATTTCGGGGGGAAATCCTCATGGAAATCCTCCACCCTGGGGCGGGTGGAGGGGTCTGTCAGACTCTTACTGACTAAAACCACCCCGGTGTTCCATCTCCCACCTACGCCGGGGATCGCGGGAACGTA